>VZRV01007665.1:0-74646 GCA_013398115.1 Falcunculus frontatus
AGATGGAGAGCAGCACTGGGGAGGACTCGTGGGTGTTGGGGGAGGAAAGGCTGGACATGACCCAGCAATGTGCACTCACAGCCCAGAAAGCCAATTATCCTGGGCTGCATCCAAAGCAGTGTGGGCAGTAGGGTGAGGGAGGGGATTCTGCTCCTCTGCTCTGCTCTGGTGAGACCCTACCTGGAGCACTGCATCCAGCTCTGGGGTCCCCAGCACAGGAAGGACATGGACCTGTTGGAGAGAGTCCAGAGGAGGGTCACAAAAATGATTTGAGGAATTGAATACCTCTCCTCTGAGGAAAGGCTGAGAGAATTGAGACTGTTCAACCTGAATAAGAGTAGGCTTTGGGGTGACCTAATTGCAGCCTTCCAGTACTGAAGGGAGCCTGCATGTAAGATGGAGAGAGACTTTTTACAAGAGCATATAGTGACAGGACAAGGAGGAATGGATTCAAACTGAAAGTGGGTAGGTTCAGTTCAGATATTAGGAAAAACTTGTTCACTGTGAGGGTGGTGAGGCACTGGAACAGGTTTCCCAGAGAAGTTGTGGATGCCCCATCCCTGTGAGTGCTCAAGGCTAGGCTGAGCACTGAGCCACCTGGTTTATTGGGAGGAGTCCCTGACCATGGCAGGGGCATTGGAACTAGATGATCTTTAAGGTCCCTCCTAACCCAAGCCATTCTATTGTTCTAAGATTCTATGATTCCATGACTCATTGAGCAAGTCTTTGGTTTGGCTACCAAATAGACAGGGCATGGTGGGATGGATGGATGTCAGTTGCCCACCAAGCTTCTCCACCACTCCTGTCCTCAGCAGAACATGGGTGAGAAAATAAGACGAAAAAAAACGGTGGGTCAAGATAATGCCAGTTTAACAAAGCAAAAACAAAAGTTGTGCACGGAAGCAAAGGAAAAGCAAAGTTTTACTCTTTACTTCCCATTAGCAGACGATGTCCAGTCACTTTCCAGGAAGTGGGGCTTCCAGATGCATGGTGGTGGCACTAAAAGACAAATGTAGTAATAACAAATGCCTGCTCCCCCCCATCTCTCTTTCTCTTAGGTTGTATTGCTAAGCAGATGCCATATGGTATGGAATATCCTTTTGGTCAGTTTGGGTCAGCTGCCCTTGCTGCATTCTCCCAGCATCTTGCCCATTCTCACTTTTGAGGGGGGAAATGTTGGAGAGCCTGCGCTGATGCTGTGCCAGCACTGCCCAGCAGTAGCCAAAACACTGGTGTGTTATAAACACCTTTCTAGCCACCAGTGCAAAGCACGGCACTACAAGGGCTGCTGTGGGGAAAATTAGCTTCGTCTCAGCCAGAGCCAATACAGTGGATCAGTCCAGCCACAGATTACTTCTTTCATTCATTTTTGTATTACGACAGAATGCCTCACAGGGAGGCCTAAATAACTCCATTTTATCAGTTCTTAAAATAGAGTCAAATGTCATGCAGAAGTTAATGAACTTGGAAAAGAACAGTAATCAACCTGCAAAAAAATCCTTTTTTTTTTTATCCCTTCTTATTTGATCCTAATCACTCTGTGCTATAGGCGGTCAGTACACGCAGGATTGGAAGATAAATAAATGCACCCTGGCAGTTGTCTCAGCTGCCACTGCAAGTGCTTTCTGACACATAATTAGAAAACAAATGGAAGATTAGCTTAATAATATTCATTAGCATCTAGCGAAACCGAGAGTGTTTCGTGTTCAAAGCATGTTGGGCTTTTAGATGAATTTAAGGAAATTCTGTATTTCCACCCGTCAGTTATGAGAAAACTGGGGGATGGGGGAAGAAGGGGAGGGAGGAGAGGTGGGGGGAGAGAGGGAGAAGGAGAGAGGGAGGGAGAGAGAGAAAGAGAGAGCTTGCACGGGGTTAACCCCTTTCTGTCTTGTCCATGCTATGAATTGATAGGGTTTTTTCCACAAGTCTTTCTCTTAATCTTCAGGGAAGGAATGGTTAACGGAAAAGCAGGGCCTCCTTTCAGGCACTGTTGTTTTTCCGTGCTCCCCTTCTCTTTTTTTCTCAAATTATCCTAAGTAAGGATTTTAATGATATTCAGAAATCACGGCTGTCTTGCTGAATCGCTGTAGGACTGACCTCCCTTGACAGTTCTTAAATTATTCAGCTATCAAGGGCCTGCTAAACATTAAATTAAGCATCCTCTCTCCCCTGTCCTAAACCATTAAGTTATGCAAATGCACAGATAATGGGGCATATGACAGCTGGAGGCATTAATCAGGCAGCTCTGTCTCTGGGCTGTTGTTATGTAGAAACCGCATCTGCCAACAGACAGAAGAGACACAATTAGATCTCACTTAATGGAATAAGAAGAAACTACCGAGCTCTCTACACTCCTGTTAGGTTGTAGACCTGGGAGGGAATAAGGCACTTGGGAAATCTCACTCACTCTCTGTTTCTCTTGCTCTCCTTTTTTTTTTTATATCTGCTCTTCCAATTGAAATGAAAAATTACCTGTAATTGTTATCATTTGCAAACAAAGCCTGTCAGAAGACCCACCCGCTGTTTACAATGGATGTTTTTCTTGTTCCTTGCTAAGGTTCTCTGGGGAATTTTCCTTCATTTGTTTTTTTAACTAATGCTCTGTCTTTTGCTGGAGGAGGGTGGAGGGGGGAAGGAAGCAAGTAAATGGGTCTCCCTTTACACCATTCGAATTACTGCTTTGAAAATGAAGTGGCATGCTCAATCTTAGCAAAGAAGCATATTGCTGAGGCATGACTCAGTTTGCTTTTTGTACATATGTGATGATTTCTTTCTTATTACTTGCTAATTATTGGAGACCAGTCTTTGCATGCAGATTTTTCTGGCACTTTTAGCGCATTTCTCCCCTCAAAATTGCTTCTCCACTCTAATGAGGTGGATGGGGGTGGTGCCCAGAAATTTTGGGGTGCCCTAGGAATTTCTTAAAGAGGTTTGGAAAAGACCCAAAACAATTTAATGCAGCTTACTTTAAGAATGGGTTTAAAAATTCTTGTTCAAAATTTGGGCTGTGATGGAACATGGATCAAAAAATACTGAGTAAATGGGTAAGTGTGCACACACAAGGCACTGTGTTAGAAAGGAACCTATTTCCTATACGGACTGATCTTATGTCCTCTGCTGTAATTTCTGAAAGCCTTCATTATTAATAAAGTATCTGACAGAATTTTCTTATCACAAAGGTCTTCTTTTACCTGTAGTAAGCTTTCCCCTTCTCTCTGACAGAATACCTACCGGAACAACTTCATTAAATCCTCTGGACAAAATCTTTAGTATAGGTATTTTCCCATGGAGAGGCTGGGCTTTTAATTCAGATGATGTATTAACTTGTTTTAAAAAAGCAAAGAGTATCAATCTTTACTGATACCAACTTTGATTTTTGGAAAGCAGTGACTTTTTTTCAGGGCCTTACGTTAAGAGGAAAATGTTCTTGAAGTAGTGTAACAGATTAGTGAGCATACATCAGTTTGTATACTGCTACTCAAATAAGCCAAATATGTGCTGCATGCAATCAGTAATACAGATCTTTTTCTGCCCAGCTGCCATGATCAGAACTTCTGCCAAAGGTTTTACAATACAAACTGCTACCTAAACATATTGGTTGAACATTTAAATTCGATCTCTACCCCCACACACAAAAAAATCACCACCTCTTTCACTACTGAAAGCCTGAGACCTTATGAGCTTAACCATCACCTACAGGTGAGCAAAGCTAGAACCCCATCTCTAGGTGGGAGGAGAACGAATCTCAGAATGCCAAAATACCAGGTCTTCCTTAGCAATCCGCTTCAGGAAAAAAAAGGAAGCACTAGGATAAACATTCTAGATGGTCACAGCTGCCTGATTTCCACATTTAAAAGAAGTGAGAATGATAGAAAATGCAAGCTGCTTCTCTTATTTCTGTGACTGTGTCTCTGACAAGCAGCTGGAGATCTAAGACCTTAAGAGAGTAGATCATAACGCCATACTAAATTAATGATGTAGGTTTCTAATTACTTCAGTTCATTTTTCTTTTCTCTGTTCTTTTTATCTCAGGAGTACTGGGAATTCAGCCCAATGGATCCCCTATCTCTATCTCTATTTTATGCAGAGGACAACTTTTCCTACTGGTCCAACAATCTTCAGGGTAGGAAAAATAGAAGCCAGGTAGAACACAACCGTAACACCACCACATCTTATTCTTTTCATTTTAATTTTTGACAAACATGATATTTCAGACATGATTTCAGCTGCACAGATTGGTTGATGTTTTTGCTCCCAGTGATCAGATAGACACAGCTATAATTTCTCTTGTTTACAAAGTGCTCCTAGATATCTGGATTATGAAGCTCTTCATAAGCTTCACAGCACCAAAAATGACAGGGAAGGTAAATACCAGTTTCTTCATTGTTGAGATGCTGGATGGCTTCTGATTTGGGTTTACAAATGTTATTGGGATATTTTACTTTGAAATCAAGTGATATACAGTAAACATTTTAGGTTTTCTATAAGTCTAGATGTATTGTGTCAAATCAGCAATGCGTGTATAAATTATTGTACACAAATTCTATGTGTATAAATTACATAAACTTCTGAAACCTTCACTGGAGAGAATGGGACAGATGCAGATAATCAAACCCAATATTTGTCCCATATTGTATGCTTTGTAACATTTAACTGCTTTCTGGTGCCAATTCTGAAATTCTGCTGACTTTGAAGCAGCAATCCATTAACAGTAAATACAGTTACTTGTGAAATTGCTCCATGCCAATGCATACTCAGTTTTCAGTTGTATTTTTCAGAAGAAGCTAAATAGAGTGATCTGACCAATCTGAGTGCTTGTTCTGCATTAGAACAAGATAGACATGACATTGTAATAAATACCTCTATAAAAATACCTAAATAAGGCATATGTACAGAGCATCTACAACTGTTCCAAAATTTGTCTAAGGTAGTCTTGGCCTATGGTACTACTTACACTCTGACATGATATTTGAACCACAAACCTATAATAAGATATTCTCCTTTTCTGGCCGCTGGTCATATTTTGACAAACGTATGCAGGAATAATTTCCTGGGTGATCCTGTGCAGCAGATGAACAGCACAAAGACATATATATATTGAATCATATTAGCAGAGGATTGAGCAGATCAAGAGATAAGATATTTCATGATGCAGTTAATTTTTCTTTCATGATGGCATCATGCAGAAACTAGAGATCACAGTGTACATCTGTGTTTTAAATAAGTGCATATTCTTCTTGTAACTGTTTTTATTGGTAATTCTCAATTTAATAAAATTTAATATAAAATATTAAATAGGTTGCAGTAACCATTCATGTACTTTCATGTAATCACCTTGGTGTTCATTTGTCTCTGGCAGAGTTGCAGAGCGCGTGCAACCATGCAGTGCTCTCAGGCTGCTTTAGAAAGGAGATTGACAGCACTATCTTCACAGTCTCTCTTAAGGGAGAGTGTGTGTTCAGCAAGACTTCCTTAAGTGAAACTAGACAGTGAAGAGAGCAGCACTGAAATTGTTGATTTGTGGAACAGTTCTCTCACTCTTGTTCAAGAAAGCTTGCACTCAAATATTACTTTAAATTGATTTCTATTGATAAGCACCATTATAATAAGGTATTCTGCCAAGATATGTGAACATTTGGCATTTTTACTATTTGGAATCCAAAAAAAAGCTGTACTGTCATCTTCATATGTGTTTTACACTGCATATGTAGGCACATTTATTTTGAGACTGAGAGCTTGAAATGCTTAAAATGTGCAAGTGTAGATAGTCCTGTGCTGAATTTCTAAATTTGAAAACAGAATTTGCAGCATGTTCTTCATCTTGAATCTGCAAGTGCTTTTTCATATATGCTGAGTGGTAATTTATATCAAGCTAGGACTGAATATGTAGATTACTTTGTGAACTCAACTTGACCATGAAGAACACAATTCCTACTACGCATACATAGGTACAGATATGCTCTTTGTGTCTCCCTATTACAGTGTAATGACTGGACTCCTCTTTATATTTACCCCTCATTCAGACACAATTTTTTGCTACTTTATTACCTGGGACAGAGCCCACGCTGGGATGGTGCTCTGAGATTTAGTGCTTACTTTCAGAAATTCAAACCTTCTCTCATAGCTTTGCCACCGATTTCATGACAGCAGAACTGCACCTAGTGTAGTAATTTAACACAAAATTACATTGGTTTAGCTGATTAGGGCAGTAAAAAACAACTTTCACTACAGTACAGTAAGAAACAGTTACAAATATGTAGCAATTAAGGTTTATGTTCTAATTTAGGTCATCTATATCAGCAGAATTGCTATATTGGTCTTCCATGCTAACCTTATTTCTGATATTAGCTGTTTTTTACTCACTGGCTCCAAAGCATAACCTGTTAACTTCCTGCTCCGATGCTTTTCTTGATTGCTTTGAATGATTACCTTCTTCTCTGTTCAGTACAACTTTTCTCCTCAAAATATAAGAGCTGTCTCTGTGTCTTTATTAATTTCATATGCTTTCAGGCCTGGAACATGACAGTTGTCAAGCTGTGCTCATTTTCTATTGAAGGACATTTTATACATGTCAACATTTCGTATAGATTCCTATCTCTATTAGTAATCACTGGTATGTTTGAGTTTTATTGTTCTGAAAGGAAATACACGGGTTTGCACGGTTTTGCACAATTTTGCTCACATCGTCTGTCTGTGGACACCATTAGGCCTTATTTACTGCTGCTCAGATATTGCATTTTCTTTTCAGGTCTGCTTTTATCCTGGTCTTAGAAAAAGTCAGTTGTTGAAATCCTGGTCTCTGATCACTTTTGTCTACACTTTGATGAAAGGTTTTCTCACTGTCAATTACCAGTTTACCTGAATTTCCCTTGTCACAGCTCCCATTTGTCCTCACCTTTACACATTCTCTCAAGGGTTGTATTTCCAAAGTTGTGGGGACTGGCCACCTTTCTCCATTCACTCTCCTTTGGGAGTCAGCCTCCACCTGAGTACTCATGACACACCTGCTTCCAAATGCATCAGAAGATCGAGCAAATCTGCAGTTAATTGTCCAGCAAAAGACAATATTGGGCAGTTGCCAGTGTGGACAGAAAGAACAAAGTTATCACTTGTGCTCACGGTCCATACACACAGGCAAACATTGCCTGCAGGTTTGCCTCAAGACTTCCTCAGTGCAAGGGCTTCCTGGACACTCACCAGCGGAATTCCCATTGCATCAACAGTTGCATCCTTCTCAAACCCGTGTCATGCTGCTTCTGATCATTCTGCTTTGCACTGTCATCAGTCAATAGAAATTAATGCAAATTCACTGGTCGTCCACAAATTGATGATCTTTCATCAGTCATTCAGATTCATCCTAATAGATCAAGCAAGACCAGCTTCTAATTAGGGAATAAATTTGGCCCTGTAATTAACAAAACTTTGCCATACCTAATTTCCCCATGACAAGTGAGTTTTTCCAGATTCTACCGAGTAACAAGGCAGTGTCTCTTTTGCACTGTTCCTCACACTGCACTACAGTGAGAACTCTTATCCTGCACATCCTGGGCTGCAGGGAACTTTCAAAACAGTCTGTCAGTCTACTAAAATTGTAATTTCCTACGATGTGATCTATATGTCTTTTTGCAGTTGGCATGTGAATTTACACACAATCATTTTCAGGGTTTCCAGGTTTTCTATTAAACTTTTACAAATTTGTTAAACCATCCATTGGTCATTCACTGGCTGTTTTCCTATCCTGTCTGATTGATTTTTGTAATGCCCCAGGCAGCAGCAGATTTCCGATAAGAGCAAACTGGGTCATGTCATTTATTTCACTCACTTCCACCAGACCACTTACTGATTTCTTTCCTCAGATTGTTTTATTTCTGATTATATTAGACACTGAGATTTTTTTTTCTCCCATTTTTTTTAGCCTGCGTTTCATAATCACAGCAATCTATTATCTGTATATTCTGTATATACAGGGAGATATAAGATATTTGCATAAAAAAGTTTATGAGATAAAATATACCTTCTTTGTATTTTGTATAAAATCTGACAAATATATACTTATGTATCTTATATATAATACATTTTTATATCTTGACACCCACGTTCGTTATAGATATCAGCACTTTTTGTGTGGAGAGAAGTTGAACTCTGAGCCCTCAGGCCTCCCTAAGTCCTGAGGCATACTGAAAATGATAATAACCCATGGTTTGTTTTGCCATATTACTTAATTAATCCAGCTGCTCTTGAATTGCATTCTTCTTTCGCTGGATATTAAACCAACTTGTCAATTGTAATTGCAGAGCTCCTTTTTCCCTTTTTATCTCATTCAGACGAGTCCTACTGAGTCTATCTTTTCTTGCATGATATTGCTTTATTTCAGTCTTTTTTAGTCTAAAGGAAATACATGGTATAAAAAGTTGAAATTTTTAAAAAATGGCCAGCAAGTTTATGAAATAATATTTGCAATTAATACATAAACTTAATTAATATTTCAAAATATTTTAATTATAAAGCTGTATCTGTAGAAACGTAATAAAACTTGTACAAATTATTCTAATACATCAGTAGTCAATAACTTCAAGTTTTTAGTAAGCTTCCACTCTGACGTGTTAAAGATGTGTCAGTCCGTTAGAATGGGCTCAAGTGCAATTCTGCCACTTGTATGGGAAAACAGGTATTTCCAAGTAATACAGGTAATACCTGTTTAACAGGTAACATTCAGTACTTTCAAAGTTGCTTCTTTCTCTGTGCACAAGCACAAAAAGTTCCTTTTAAAAATCAGGAGCATAGTTTTCTTGTCTTCATTTAATTTTTGCCTTCCCTCTTCTATTGACACTGAACAGGAAAACATATGCAGATACAAAGAAAACATGAGTAAAGCATTAACAAATTAAGGTAAATTACTGACATTATCTCCCTCACCACCTGAACCACAGGAAGGACTATCCGACATGGATATTCCTGGCCTTCAGAGAGCCATGACCTTTCTGTCATCATTTGGGTTGTTTTGCCCACCAAATATTCTAGAATCAAGACCTGTGAGCAGCTCCCTTACGCACACAGAAGTTCAACGTTTATCACAACTGTGAGTGCAATCAGGCTAAAATGAACAAGTAGATGTGTAGTTGCACAGTTTTGCCAGCTAGAGACTGTAAATGAGCCTTTTCCTTTTTAGTCCTTTTTACAGAACAGTCCCCAATTTCATTCCTTCTTGGAAAATGTGGTCCTCACAAGTCTCTTCTCTTCAAGTATCTATATGTCTGAAGTTTAATACCAGTAAATTTCTGTTCATCTCCCAGGGAGCTGAAACCTAAAAACTACTAAATCAATGCTAACACGTGATCTGCTCTTCTTGTTTATCTCTGTGCGTTTGTTTTAATTATTTTCTCAAGCATATTTAGTGTGCAGTCTCTGTGTGGAGTATTATATATTTCTAAATAATGCAATATTGCTGACAGGGTTTACATGACAGAATCATTGATATTGATGTGACAGCCTTGATGTCTCTCTGCTTATTATTATGAAGTATCTTTGCTATGATGCAGAAAGTAGTACTCTTAATCCCCTCTTCACTCTCCATGATTAGTTGTGCCGCCCTAAAACAAAATCTTAATTCATTCTGAATAGTGACAATGATCTTGACAATCAGTAACACTCACCCTCAGTGTTCACAGACTATTCCTTTCATTCCCCTTTCTATGAGGCAAAAGCCCAGACCAGGCAGATACCTCCAGCACTCATTTGAATCATCAGTCACCCCCAGTGAACTGCAGGTAGGCAGGTACCCCAGTAGTGCAGTGGGCATGCCTCCACAAGGCACCAAACATACTGTTACAGGTGAGAAAAAGAGGCTTAAGCACCAGTAAAGGCAGAAACTGAAGTGCTGATGTTACCCAAAGTGAGGTTTTTTTAACATTTCTCAGGTATTGTCTCAGCTATAGCTCAGAACCATCATCGCATCTAGTGAGAGAAATTTCCTCTGTCTCTGGGCAGGTCATCTGGGAGTCTGCTCCTTTTGGGAGCAGATTCAATCCTGACCCCTGTGAAACAGCCCTCTTGCCCAGGAAACAGCATAAGACAGCAGTGGATGCTGTGACAGGAGTGGAGCGACAGGTGCTGGACTAACAGCCCACAGTAAAAGGGTCTGCCTGTCTTTTGAACCATCTAGTCCCACCATCTTCTCCTGCAGCACTGGTCTTCATTTAATACTTTCACTTCTGCCATCCCAGCCTTTGCATACTATTAATTTCCTTTAATTTGGAAACAGGATGAAATCTTAAGACACTTATGTAGCTGGAATCCCCAGTACTGCCTTGACAACTGCTTAATGAACAAGCAGAAGGAGTCTGAGGCCATCCTTGACATCTTCCAAAGATGATGGACTACGCCATTGTCTTTGGGCTACTTGAGATGGAGTTCATTTTCGTCATAGCGTCCCTCCCAGTGCTGTGCTTTTCATTGTTGGTTAGAAAGGTCTTGGTGGCCAGTGGAATGGCCATCTTGGAGCTGGCTGGCATTGTCTCTGTCAAAGATGGGGAAAGTAGCTCCCCTGTAGCCTCTCCACTACCAAAACCTTGCCATGAAAACCAAATACAGACATATACACAGATCCTGCACAAGAAGTTATGATAAATCTGGCTAGTAGCCTCATGTCTGAGGACTGTCTCAGACTGAACCCACAAATATAATATTGATGCCAAGTTTTAAGCTATGATTCAAAGTTACTGTCAGTGAATAAGCTGCTGTACTCCATTCCCAGACTACCTATTAAAAAAAAATTACCAACGCGTGTACTTAGCTGAGTTTTAGAACATATTGAAATGAGTTTTGAGGCAGAATTGGTTTTTTCCATCCAAAAGAAGGATCATCTTCCATTTTTCAGACCTCTAGGTAGCAAGGCAGGCAGGAAGGCAAGAAGGAAGGAAGGAAGGGTCTACAGTTACCTTTTTGTAAAATTTCCCACTGGTGCAACAGTTTCCTTGTAGTTCTGCCTGATTGTTTATGGCTAGGTTTTTTTAGCTGCTCAGAACCTAACTGTCTAAAACTCCAGCAGATTGTGCTGTGCTAATCACTATTGCCAGCAAAGATCTATTGCAGAGCTGGCAAAGCAGTTGCTTCATTTTAGAAAAAGGACTGTAGAGAGAACAGTACTGCCTCTGCCACATAGCCCAAGTAGCTCTTCCCAGACTGCCTGAGAGCTCATTTTGCTACATGTATTAAAGGTGTGGGCTCTGGTTATGCACTGGTCCAGCAACAATAGTTATGAAATAACTCAACAGATCCACCATCAATTTACAATCAATATTGTTCTTATTTAAGGAACAATTCCCGATGCTGCTTCTCTTACCCAGAGTAGTTATGGATGCTCCATTGCTGGAAGTGTTCAAGGTCTTGGATGGGGCTCTGAGCAGCCTTGCTCATGGCAGGAGGTTTGGAAATAGATCATCTTTAGGTCCCTTCCCGGCCAAATCATTCAATTATTCTATGATTTTATAATCCTATGGTTCTGCTGGAGTACAGTGAATTTCTCTACACTAAAAAAAAATTACTTTCAGGTTTTTTTGTTGATCTAAAAGTCACAGAGATGCTGCATCTGTGTAGTCTAAACACATACTTAACTAAACATCTGGCTTGCATTTTCTTTTTAATAGCATGGAAGTTAGCCATGTTTCAAGAGGTTTTAATTGTCCAGTAGAGTAATCCTTTATTTTATTTCCATATATTTCTTGTCATTATGAATTACTTTCACATGTGGAAGTAAGACAGCTCTTTCATGCAGTTTGGAAATGTTGATTACCTAGTTACAATTCATAACAACACAAAGAAGGCTGGGTGATTATGGGTCTAAGAGAAGGATATAAATCATCCAGGATTGAATTGATACCTAGAGTACAGAGTAGTACTGACTCAACTCCTCATCCCCTGAACTTGATTATACCTTAAAGTATTAATTCCTTGAAATTATTTTTGCCCATTTTTAGTATACCAAAATGTAAAGATTAGTTGGTGTTTTCATTTTAAAATGTTGTAAGCAGATATAAAGCACAAAAGCAGTATTACAAGGACAGGGTAACCAACTTGGTAAAGCCCATATAGCAAACTACTCCCACTTCTCAGAAGTTTGTCCACATTATCACTTTGTTGCCTTAGCATATCCAGCTCTTTTCCACCATCTCTAAGTCAATTGATAGGATTCACTTCCAGACAGTTTTATTTTCTTTACTTTATGACTACAATGAAAAGTCCATCCTCTGGCTCTTTGCTGGCCAGTGTAAGCAGTCTCACTTCACCTCTCAGCAAGTAGGAAACCATATCAGCAATCAGAAGAATGAGCTGACTTTCTATCTCAGCAGACAGACCTCATGTGTACAAGGAAAATGAATTCTGGATAGGCTTCTTCAGAGATATGGGTAGCTCACATTGGCAAAGCCAGGCACATCGTTGTACTTCTGCTGTAGGGAAAGAGGTTTCCCAGCTATCAAACATCCAGCAAGTTTTCCCACCTCTGCTTTCACTGCAAAGACTGTAAAAGTGGTCCAGTCATGGTTTGCTAATTTTTTATGCCAAGACATTTTGGAAGAAAACAGTTTGAAAAATCTTTATCGTATCAACTCTTTGCTAAGAGTTCTCAAAAGAAAGCACTGCAAAACACTACATGGGAAATGGTGCTCAATTTAAAAAACAAGAGAACTAAGAGTAAGTGCATCTTGCTTCAAATATTAGTGGTATAATCTGCAGAGACAATACAACTTTTATGTGATTCAATGTAATTTTTCTATTGGAAAAAATACTTCAACATTAGCTATAGGCACAGACAAGGGAAGTCTATCCGTGATAGCACTTCCAGGAAAAGCCTGAGAAATTATTGCATTTGAAGCAATTAATAAAGGAAAAAGAAATAGGGTGAGCTATTTCTTACCAAGTAATGTTAGGGGGCAACTTAGACAGTAATATGGCATATGATAAAAATATTATTTTAAATCAAACATAATACTTGTAAATCACCAGCGGTATTCATTCTACCCATTTCTTTCACAAAGCTTGCTTAGCTCCTCACACGTCTCTGCATCCATCTTAACCAAGTCTTTGTCTCCCTCCTGTGTTCACAGACTGTTGTTAACATGGATTTGACAGAAATGAAGATCTCTTTAAATATTTACAGTCCTTTAAAATCTTTTTTCTTAATCCAAGTCATATGTGAAGCAACATTAATATTTCTCAGATAAAGAAAATGCTTCCCAGATAAAGGCTAATTCAGATCTAATAAAAGTAGGTCAGAAAAAATTGCAAACAGCTTAACAAAGTCAATGCAGTCCCTTTGTGATTTATGATTGATTTTTGTTTCCCTGCTAAGATACTGCATCTGAAATTTCTTGGTACCTGCAATATACTAATTTTCAAAAACTTATTCAAGACCTCTAAACCTTTCTTTCAGCTGTCAGACTGCTGAATTTACCTGATGTCATCAAGCAATGACTTTCAAAAGCATTAACATCAGAAGGGGGAGAAATGATTAATGCATAGATGAAACATACCATTAAATCTTAAACTAATCAATTATTAAATTCTGCAATATCTTAGCAAAGTTGCCTGTTTTTATTTCCAAAGGGAATGTATGGAGCTAAGGTGGATATATCATACATTTTTGATGCACACTCACATCTATGCTTCACTCATTAAGTAGTGTGAGACTGCTTTAAAAGAAATATATTGGTACATGGGAAAGACCCTCAAATATGTCATATAAAATCTACCCATTTATTTTTCCTTTATTTCCCTTTAATTTCCTTTTTCTCATTTTGCAACAACCAAGACACCTGTGTTTGTGAAATTACTAGTATGGGGTTTGTTGCTATATTTTTACCTTTTCTAGTGCTGAATGTGTTCCCCTTTTTAAGGGAATCTGTTGAGCAGAGTCTTCCTCTTTTGCTGTAAGGGAACAAATTTCCAAATCAAGTCACATTATTTGGAAGGCACTGCATCTGATATTCGAATATTTGAACCTCCAGTGCAGTAGAAAAGGTGTTTCCAAACAATAGATACCTTTTTGTATGAACTCTAAGAAATTTGCACCAGACTGCAAGTAATTTGGTATATCATAGCCAATAATTATCTAAAACAATTTGCACACTCTCACAATTATTGTGAATTTGCGTACATTAAATCACTACAAACCTTTTGGGGATTGTACTCTAAAATGCTGTCTGATGCTTACATTTTTGACCCAAAGGAGGAGTCAAAATTTTTCTCCAGTTTCTACCCCTCAGTTGCTCTAATAGAAAATATTAGCAGTTTTCAAATCCTTCTTTTCTTTCAGTCTCTGGAATTCTCTCTTATTCAGCAGTCTGTGATCTGATTTTCTATATACCTGTACCTTCATTGACTTCTGCAGAATGGCACGCATCTCTCTGAAGTTGTAACCCATCACCCTGGTATGTTATCACCATGCCTATTTCAAGGAGGAATGAAATAGTGTTGTTAGTTTTATGGCTGTGAAAATCCCTTCAATAGGGGGATAGAGAGTACATTGAAGTGTTTCTCACTATAACCTTTTCTTACCAGCTAAAGAGAAAGGCAGTGTAGTAGAGCTAGAATAAAGCCTGTTCACACAGCTTTTTCAGCACTTTTCTTCTATAGCATACCTGCGTCTGAGTATATTCCATCTCCCTAAATCTTTGCTTTCCTCCTTTTCCATTTTCTACTATTCAGAAGGCAAACGCAACCACAGTGGTGTGTAAGTTGGATTTGTAACTCATCCTGAGGGGGTTGAACACTAAGACAGATCACAAGAACACAGATACTGATGGGGTGGTTTGCCTGTGGGGTGAAGAGCTCCCACACTTCTGTCACATACCTTTTCTAATACAATGGGATAGAATGATCTTAGACCAAATGTAGAGTCAAGTAGGTTTTTCTTTGGCCTTCAGAGATGATTCTGCTTAAGTGTTGAAGTACTTAACCCACCACTCAATAATAATCTTGAGTAGTAACATTACTGAAAATTAGCTATGAAATAAGCAGTAATATGAGTGCTTTGTTTGGCAATAGATGTTGCCTGAATTCAGCTGCAGTTAGACAAGCCAAGCTTTCAATTACTGCAGACATCGTGGTGGAAGGAGGACTAGCATGTGGGCAGTAATTTTGATTGTTTGCTTTACTCCTGTATCCTTTGATAGCCAGCTGGTGATGGATGGGAAGCAGTGTAATGATGCGGACTCCCCCTTCTGAAAGCCATTTCGTACAGCAATCCAGACACTAATAAAACCCCATGAAATACCACATTTTTACGAACTGCTAAAGTGATATGACTGTTATATGTTGATAATGATAAATTGAAGGAGTAATTGGCAATAATTTATTACCCTTTTCCTTGAGAGAAAATTACTCATACAGCTAAATGATACCAGTATATTATGAAAATGAAGTCGTTCTCTTCCCAGGCTATCCCTCTTACAGCTAGAAGCCATGTCTGCTATTTTCGCATCTTTCACTGCTGTTTAATTCTGAACTCCATGCAAAAAGGACTGCTCTTCCTCTTTTTTTTGTGGTACACAGAATGCTATGATCCAGACAAGGATCACAAGATTAGTATCTTTTAACAGAAATAATAGCACCAAAATATTTTTGTAGCCTAAGGAGATTGAAAGGAAACATTTCTTTATACAGCACATAATGATACCATCTAATTTCCTGAACAGGTAACTGATTCAAGATAGTAAAGAAACAAATATCTTACTGAGAAAAAAAGTTCAAAAGTAATTAAAGAGGCAGAAAGAGAGAATTATCTGAATAATTAAAAAGTCATCTCTAGTCACTCAAAACAAGATAAGCATACAAGAATACCTCTTTAGTCCTTATCTCTGTAAACACATCAAAGATTACCTACTTGGGATGAGAAAGAAGTTCATTAGATCCTTAGTCATTCAGTGGAATCAGTCACCTCAACAAAATTTTTCTTCAGACAAGTTTGTAATTGCAGAGATGTAATAAATACACAAATAGCATGGAATATCTTTCGAAGAGCCAAACGAAAGATTTTGATAGCCACATTGACAGTGGCATGAGGTCTCCTGAGCATTCTTTTTTATAGGAAATGTTTAATTGCTCTTTATTGAGCAGAACCTTTCCTTCTGCTTGTAAAAGAAATTATTGCTTTCTCCCTCTGGTTCAGTCAGAGGAAGTTAATAGTCCCAGTTTCCTCTGGCAATAAACACAGTTAATGGCTGGAAGACTATCATAAACAGGGTTTATTGCCCAAATTACAATCCAGTTCCTAACCAGCCTTCTCATTTCAGATTGCCCTCCTGGCATTTTGGTGATTTTCTGTCTTATTATCTGGTTCACAAAGACAGTTCTCTGATATTTAAAAACTTTGCGTGCTTCTCCTTTTATTTTTTTAAATAGTATTCACATTCCTGGAAAGTGTTAAGTTCACTGTGAAAGGTATATTTATTGACTTCACGGCACCAAAGTGCCTCTGAACAAAAGTGATTCTTCAGCATGCAGCAAAACCTGTGTTAACGTACAAAAAATAAAGAATTCCTTCTCTGCCCTCAAGCTGTTCTTTTTGGTGTAATATCTAAGTGTTATTATTAAGGCATTTGTATAAAAAATATAATTGTATATGAAAATACTTGTGAAATTTTTAAGGCAAAAAAACGAATAGAATACTACACATGTGATAATTATTCTTACTTTGACATCATAAATGCACAGAGAGATTTGCAGTAAAACTAAAATCCCTGCTTTATAGCGCTATCAAAGTCAAACATATTGACTAGGTATAGCTGGTATTATGGTTGGAACACCTCATGGAATGAGGAGACTTAAAGAAACTTTAAGGCAGATTTTCTCTAATTATTTAACAATTTAGCAATGAGAAGTGCTATACAAAGAAAACTAAAAATTGTGGGTTTTTGAAGGGGGATTTCAGAAGGGAAGATTTTGGGACTGCACACTAGAGAATTTCTTTGCTATTACACCTCATAACTAGGTGTCAGATTTTCTAAATAGATAGATACATCTGAGGCAGACACTAACTTAGAGTGAAATACAGTAGCAATAAAAGCCACATTCCTGCCAGGACAAGGACACTATCACAAACACTGCATAAACCTAATCAGTAAGTTGTATTGTCACAGATTGTCAGACGTAACAAAAGTGTACAAAGAACATAGGCTTCAAATGTGATCAAATCTCACCATGAACTCCAAAAGCCATTACTGCATTTATGTCAAACAAGTCTCCAGAATTAAATATAAATAAATAAATGAATAAAATTTCAATTTAATAAAAATTTTAAAATAAATAATAAAAAAACCACGACAGGATAGGGTAAAACAAATATTAAATTCATTGAAAGTGGAAGAAAACAGTGCTTATTTTTAATTATACCATCCACTCCCTAAGCCTCTAAAGCATCTGAAGGCTTCCAGCTCTATCAGGGCACTTCACTGATGCTGCCCTCTATAATTCACACTGGTGCTCTTTTGAGCATTGTATAATCATGAGTATTGCAATTCTGAAAATATTTACTATCAATGCATCAGGATTTTTATGTCCCATATTGGCATTTTTATATGCTAAATATAAAAACTATATATATTATTTCTTGTAATTTTTCATGGAACAAAATGAGGCTTCTATAAAGAATTTCAAGATTGACAGAAAAAAACCCCATCTATGTAGAACAGAGATAATGTCTAGTTTGCTTAAGGCTATGGATTCATTCAAGACTGTATCTATGTCTCTAGAAGAGGTGTTGCAACAGGCACAATAGAGACTGTAAATATTTTGAACAATCAGGCTGATTTATTAGGATGCCTAATTAATGCTTATAGAGCATTTCAATATCACTGGCTCTGGCATACTACAAGATTGAATTAGAAATAAACAGTAGCAATACTGACAGAGGACTGTGTAACCAGGGGATAAATGGCAAGTCTTCCAAATATTGCTTATTTTTAGCTATAGTAGAGACGGTAAAAATAAATGTATTATTTCTAAAAAGGAAAGAGTGCTTTGGAGCGCAGAATTTTGTTTAAGTCCAGTTTCAACCTTGCTATATTCTTTCCTTACTGTGTCAGCATTCTTTTTGTCTCAGAAGCTCATTTTGTCCAGGGTGAGATACAGAATAATGATGCAAAAGACTGCAGCTGGTGACAAATCCCTTAACATTTTTATTTCATGTTATTACTGTGATATACAATAGGTGATTTCCTGAGTCTGGTACCACACCAGGGAGTCAGAGACCGTAGTACATGTACAGATTCTCCAAAAGAGCTGTCCCACTCCCCAGTTTCTGGCTAGGAGTTGGAAGCTCTTCCACAACATCAGCAACAGCTGCACTGCAAACATATTACAAGAGTTACATCAATCTGTGAGAAAAAGCCACTCTAAATTAGCTCTGCTGAGCAGCACCACTTTCAAGAGATCTCTCCTTCTAATAAAAGCCACCAGACATGAAATTTGTCACTCTGTGTCTTTCAGCAATCAAGTGCCATCATTTCTCTTTGACAGCAGAGAAAGGAATTAGTCTCTATAAAAAATACCAAAGAGACACACCTTGAGTAGTACATGAAAGTGAAGTTGAGGGCCGGGTTGTTGTCTGCAGCAGGTGCTTATTTCAATAATTCCAGCAGTGGGAGAGAAAAAGGATAACTGAAACCAAACCAGAGCTTTATAACAGTGACGGAACGCCCACTTCAGCATTTCTACTCCAACATGTCCATCTTAAGACTCTCAATCTGTATTTCGACCTGACTAAATCCTGAATGTCTTCTCTGAGTGACAAGTAGACAATCAGAGGACTTGCAAATCAAAGCCTAACATAGGAAGAAGCATGGTACAAAGATGGCACCTTGCAGAGCACCCCTTAGGACAAAACTGCACCCTGATTTTTTCAGATCCCACTCTCTGAGGGTTACACTTGTTCAGCCCCATCTTATGTCTGCCCTGCTCACAAAAAATGTCCCGGCACCCCATGCACCTGCAATGCAGGCATCTGATAATTGTCTCACGGCATAAACCTGCAAAACAGGGGATGGGTAACCTGTGGTTGTGGGAAAACAGGAGAAGGATAACCTGAGGCTGGTCTCTGTTTAGAAGGAGACATCCCCTGGAACAGATCAGTTCTACCTGCTCTGGCACTTCAGCTCCCTGCTTTGGTCTGGGACACAACAGATGGGCATTATGGTAAACTCAGTAGCCCGTAGCTCTGTTCATAAGTTTTAGAAAGGCTGAACATATGTGACAAGTCCTACACTGTACCGTTACTTTACGCATAACTGTTAATGGGACCTTTATTCTTGAACTGAAATAAAATCAATCCAGATTAATCTGATCTCTCAGCCTCGTAGCTACCATATGTTGGATGAGAAGACAACTGGTTTGGATCTCCAAGAGTCATATAAATTCAATTTATATCCACTTATTTCTGAACTAAAAGAATGTGTGTGGTAAGATATTACAAAGAATGGTCTATTAACAGAAACATGGTATAACTGTGTGGCAGACAGCCTTTACTTTCTATCACTAAACACTGCATTAATGACGACCCTGAACTAGCTCATTTGGTGCTAGAGGTAAGTTTTTAAACCATATTTTAGAAAACTTAAGTTGTTATCATGCAGCAGATTGGAAAACGTGGTGCATCAGAAAGATCTACACCACCAGTAATAACATGTCAATAAAGTCTGTAATCATTACACTTCCGGCAGTACTCCTCAGGAAAATCAGATCTGGGCCATTAAACACTCCCCTTAAAGTAAGTGACAGGAGCGGTGCAGCTGCAGGCAACAGGGACACCAAAGTGCAGGCTGGTGCTATCTGTTATAAGGAAGGAACCGAAATATTTACAAATATCTTACATCAATGCCCATATGCTTAGACTCAAGACTTTGGGTGATTCCATGGCATATTCTCAATTATTGTCCAAGGAAAAAAGCACAAAATGGGCATCACAGCTTAAATGCAGGACACAGAGACTCATCCACCTCTCCACGAAAAAACAGCAGCCACAGGCCCTCAGCTGGCAAGCTGAGCTATCTGCACTTTGGCCAGTTTATCCCCAGTTGTCACAGATCAAGAAAGAATGAGGAAAACAAAAGAAAAAATGCATGCATCAGTCCATATGACAGCAAAAGAATAATAAGGTCATTTGCTCCACAGCTCTTGCCTACAGTAAGTAGCTACAGACTACTGGAGAGCAGATTTTTTTACGGGAGGAACCTCAGCCTGCTGCTACCTGAGCCCTGGAGGGGCTGGTAGAAAGCACATGGCTGCAGCCTTCTCACCCCTTGACTCATGGCAGATTCCCACTGTCTTAATGCAGCTCTGTGAAGTAACATACCTAAATTTTTGGCTTTTAAAGCAGCACTGAACTTGTGAGCACATGGCTGAACAATCAGCAGCAGCAACAGAATTTGCAGACACTGGTACCCAAGCCATAACTTCTCACCCACCCCACTCATTCCTTCTCCTTGGCACTTTGTCAGTCTCTGCGTTCCAACACTGCAGTCACCTAGCCTTGTACCTATCTCCCTGCAAAAGGCAGACTCTCTGGGGAACTAAGCCACCAATGTGATTTCTGAAAAATTCATAGCATGCCTAAGTTTAGGGAAGGATCTTGAGCACTTCGCTGCAAGGTCTTCTAAAACTCCTGCACCAGAATATGGGAACATGCCAGCTAAGTTACACTGGTCATCTCTTCTTCCTTAGTGCCGACACATCTACTTTCTTTCGGGAATTCAGAAACAGCTGAACAACTCTTCTCACCTTTGCTACTATTTCCAGCTCAGTTCCTGAGTACCTTATCTTCTCTTGCTCAGAATGTCGTCTCAAGTGTGAATCCTAACCACCTCTGTCTTAAATACCTGTTATTGAATAATGGGTTTTGTAATAGGATGATAAAACACTGCACCATATTTTGTCATAGACAGCACAGCAGTAATTTATAGTGTGTTTTATACTTATTATCCCTCAACCAATGGAAATTACTTTTCCTTCTCCTTTACCCTAGCATGGGACACAGTGTGTGGCCAGACACGTTCTGATTATGTTGTCTCCCTTCATTAATCCTCATGTATTCCACTCAGTAGAACAAACAGTGGCACCAGCAGTGTTGAGAGCAGCTGCACATTTCTGGGAGCCTTTTTATGAGGTATCATCACGTTTTTATCTCTGTGATGAGCTGCAAAGTATCCTGCAATATACTGTAAACAGTAGCTCAACACCTTCAGCCAGCTAACCTGGCTGATTGAAGCTGTGAATGGGGAAAGAGATTCAAGAAGTGCCAATGACTCAGAATATGCCTGGAGTAGCACTTACCAAGGCCCACTGCCAGTGAGGTCTCTGGCTTCTCCATCGCAACTTCACATCTTGTTGCTAAAACTAACAATCTGATATCGGTTCTCTTTAACAGCAATGTAAAACAGAAGTAATCCAAATCATTTAAATCAGCATAAGAAATGGAATGAGAGTCATAGAATCCTCTTTTATACTATATTTTAGCAGTAATTATATTCTTTTCAGAGAATAATCACAACTTTCTAGAGCTGAACTTTAAATAGTATTGCAAAAATTTAATATAGGGACTGGAATTTTTGAGACTTCCTTTTAGACAACATAATACCCCCTATAGATTAAAAAAAAATTAATAAGCTAATAAGAATAAACTCAAAGCAACCCCAACACTCAGCAGTCTAGGACATTTCAACCCATAAGCTCCCTTACATAGCAGGTTTTTGAGATGGGTTGCTAGATATATATAATCTGTAAAACAGGCTAAAGATACTCCAAACGTAATCAGTCAGACACGTAACAACCAATTCACTGCCCTTTAAATACTTAAATGAAATCAATTTCTGTTTCACAGTTCCATGCTGCAGCACCAGGATCTCATGATTTCTCAGGGATGTACAGCAGCTTGTCCCCAGTTGCCTGTGGAGACTGGAATCTTCCCCATTCATGAGACAGAGTGGTTAAGTGAGGCAAGAGATTTAGGCCTTGCAAGTCACATCAGAGCTGTGGCCATCCCTGGTGATGCCCTGATTCAAGTAAAATACTGCTCATCTGGTACTTCACTCTTGTGCATCTTACCAACTGCCTCTTTTGTATTCTTGGACCTCTGCTCTACACAGAGCTGAATTGGGCTAAGCTATTAATTGTCCACAAAACAGATTTCTTCCCCCCCTGAACTACAATTTGCTCTGCAAAGTGCAAGTTTGTTAAGCCTTGAAACATGCATTTTCTGACCTTTTATGACCTTGTCTGGAGCTGTATTTTCCAGATTGACTCACGCCTAAACACTGATAATTTGCTTTATACTGAGTAGGACTCCATCCCAATGTCTTTAGCACACACGGGCACACAGAGTGTTTGCAAGCACTTGAGAAGAGAGCAAAGAGAAGCATGATACTGTAAATCACTGACCCCTTTCTGCCCTTGTGGATCTTTCCCATCAGTATCTCCTGAGACAGAGAACTTCCCAGCCTTTCACATTTTCTAAATGGTTAGCCTGTTTGTTTGGTTTAATGTGGCTGAGATCAGACTGAAATACTAGGTTATTCTTTGTGTGTAAAAGACATTACAAGGAGCCTTTCACATTCTCGGGGGGTTAACACAGAGGGTAACGGGTATCAACACTCCAGATTCTTTATGCTGTCTTTCTAGCATCTTCCTCTGTGAATACACTTTTATTATTCTACAGACATATACTTCCTGTCTATTTCTGGTTCAGTCTAATTCCAGAACCAAACTTCTTTAAAAGATGCCCTTTTGCAAAATATTTTTCCTTTCACAGACATGGGGAGAGCCACACAAAGCGTGTGCTGCTTCATATCACATCCACAGACATCTGATCCTTTAAGTACATTCTTCGATGCCTTTCATTCTGCATGAGCTTTCTTAATACAATAAGCTCTGTATTTTCTACAATCAGGAAGGAGAATCTTAAGTGAATTGTCTAAATAAACAAAATTTTTATGAAAGACAGAACTGGAAGCAAATATACTGGGCACAACAGTCTTCCACTGCTGTTCATTTTCTTTCAGTAAGGATTTAGCAATGCTCAGCAGCAATTTGGCTCAATATTTAAACATGTCATTTCAGTATGGCAGAGCCATGGCAATTAGGTGCTGTAAACTGCCCCTACTATTCATTTATCCCATTCTGAACATCAATTGTCACACAAACATCTATCATTTTACTGTGTCAAAGGTGTCAAACTGATGGTGGTACAAATCTTGAACTAAGACTTACAACATTTTTCTCCAAAATAAACTATTTGCTTCATCAGAGAGTGGTTTGTGTTGGAAGGCACCTTCAAAGATAATCTATTCCAACTCCCCTGCTGTGGGTACGGACTCCTCCCACTAGATCGGGTTGCTCAGAGCTCCAACCAAACTGGCCTTGAACACTTCCAGGGATGGGACCTCCACAGCTTCTCTGGGCAACCTGTTCTAGTGCCTCACCGCCTTCACCATAAAAAAAAATCCTCCCTATATCCTATCTAAACCTAATGTTTTCAGTTAAAAGTTTAAAACAGTTATCCCCTTGTCCTCTAAGTACAGATCCTTATAAAAAGTCTTGCTCTGTTATTTTTTATCTCCCTTTTATCTCCCTCCTCTTCTTATTTCTTATATCTGCCTTTGTACACTGAAAGACCACAGTAAGGTCTCCCTAAAGCAGTATCAATGGAACAACCGTGGAACTATTTCCATGTTGGATAAACAAGTCACATTTAAGGGTATGTATAAAATCATGGGAATCAACATGATCAGAACAGAAACTAAAACTTCATAAAACAAGAGTATGTAATATTCATCTATACATGGTTTCTTTTAAAATTTGAAGGGTCTGTGGTTGATTTTTGGAATGCATTCCCTTACATGTGTATCACAGAATGGATACAGTTGGAAGGCACCATGGTAGGTCATCTGTTTCAACCTTCCTGCTCAAGCAGGGTCATCCTAGAGCACAAGGCACAGAATTGTGTCCAGACAATTCTTGAATTTGCCCAGTGAAGGTCTTGAATTTGCCCAGTGAAGGAGACCCCACAACCTCTCTGCACAATCTGTTCCAGGTTCAGTCAAGCACTCAGTTAACAGTAAAGTTCTTCTTTATATTCAAGTGGAAATTCCCGTGCATCCATTTGTGCCCACTGCCTCTTGTCCTATTGCTCAGCATCACAAAGCAAACCCTGGATCCACCTTCTTGACGTCCTCCCTTCAGGTACTTATTGACATTGATGAGGTCCCATCACAGTCATCTCTTTTCCAGGCTGAACAGGCCCATCTCCCTCAGTCTTTCCTCATAAGAGGAATGCTCCAGCCTCCTCATCATCTTTGCTGCCATCCACTGAACTTTCTCTGGCAGATCCATGTCTTTGTTTGCTGAGAAGCTCAAAACTGGACTCAGCACTCCAGCTGTGCCCTCACCAGAGCTGAGCAGAGGAGCAGGATCATCTCCCTTGACCTGCTGGCAAGGCCTTCCTTATGCACCCCAGCACACCATTGGCCTTCTTGGCCACAAGGGCAAAATTTTGGGTTTTTTTTTTTTCCATTCAGGTGTTGTGCAGAGCATCTACTAAGCAGCAGTGAGATGTCAAACCAATCAAAACTTGGCAGAGAGCTACCATCAGAATTCTGGAGGTGGTTGTCTTCTGTGTCAAATGCAGTAGGGATAGAAATAATATTCTGGCTTACTTTACACATACAAATGTGTGAATTTTGCATCAAAAAGTTAAAGGTTTGGTGGTAATAAAGTGGATTATTTTTCACTTACTGAAATGTACACTCTACTGCCAGTTAAAGATTCTGACTAGTGCTGTCAAACAAGAAATTTGCTTTCAAAGTAATGCTGTAATTAAAACTACTGCTAGTGGGCACCTGGAACACAATGGGAATGTTTCTCCAATTATAGCAGAGATGTAAAGAAGTAACTGAATACAGAATTTTGTTCATCTGCAGCTATCGCTACAGTACGAATCAAGTAAAGTATACATTGGGGGTACATTGTGTGGTTGTGCAAGGAAAGTGAGAGTGTAGCTCTATCCTGACATTTAACTGACGCACGTAAGTGTGTTCTGCCTTGCTTCCAGTTCTAGCCAGGTTTTTGCTACAGCCCTTACGGTGATATTAGTAGTCGTGGAGCCACAAAATAAGCAGTACTCCTCCTTGGTGATGAGGGTAGGGAAGCAAGGCAGAGGGCTGCCTCTTCAAAGTGGTTCTAACTGGTATACTGATAGGTGACAAAATAAAAACTTAATGTTGCATTATATTCTTAATGGTTTTTTTCTGTTTCTATTCCTCTCCTTTAAATTTACACAAACTAACTCTAAACCTTGCAATATGTCCTCCTATTCATCAGCTGTCACCCAGATTTACCCTGCTCATTACTCACCACTAACTTGGTCCAATGCTTCCTCCAGAAGTCACAGAGCACATAGCTCTGCTGTCAGCATCTATCATGCCTTCTCCTGCCACATCTGAGGACCCCTCACAGCACCAGACCCATGTCCTGTCTTACCCCAAACTACTTCACATCACCAGACAGATTTAGGAAACTGAAGACAAGCTTCCATGACATACCAAAAAAGAAGAGGTACAGTTTAGGTGGCTTAGTGAAATACCTCCACAGACAAAACCGTCTATTTCAGTACTGAGAGAGAGACCAGACTTGACAATACAACTCAGTCCTGTGACATCAGGCAAAGCACAGTCACAACTGAGACAAGAATTAACATGTCTAACACTAAGGCCAGAGGTGTGTCTTCACAATAAAAATGTGTCCAAAAGCAGCATGATTTGGGCTGCCTTGGAAAGAAAGAAAAGCCGTGAGCCAGTGTGACTCTATACCAACAGGGCACTACCAGCCCATAACTGTTTTCCAGCTTTTCTAATTCTTTAGGTCTGGTTTGCCAAGCTACAAAACCTAGTACCAAGGTTTGAAACTTCCTTACAGTTGTTTCAATTCCAAAGACTACTGCTTACCCTATGGAAGAATATTTACTAAGTTTTACAGTAAAGAGTTTGTTACTACCATCCCTAGTTTTAGCAATATGTGTCTCAAATCTCTTCAGATTACATCATGGAACTACAACACTGAATCATACTCAGATTGGTTCATTATATTAAAAATTCTAAGCAGTTTAATGGCAGTTTCTCTTATAATAGTCCAGCAAATTCCAGCCTTCTCACATGGTTTCTTCACATCTCTTTTGTAATTAATCCATTCACCAAAATATACAATTTTTGTCTTTTATGCATAGCATAAAGGTAGGAGATAGAATTCCAATTTTCTCAGATTTCAGAAACTGTACAGCTTTTGTTTTTGTTACAGCACATACAAATTTATTCTTTGGCTACTTACAAAAAATAAATCTATCTCTGCATCTCTATGATCACTCTCCTCCAACCATTCAGTAATCCAGTGGTAATTATAACTTCTTAGTTTCTTTAGCCTAAAAGGGTTGTATTTATCATAGATTGTCATGAATCCTGGTTTTAAATTATCAAGAGTCCAACTGCTGACTGGAATGGGGAATCTTCTTTCCAATTAAAGCGACTGATTTAATGCAAAACCTTGCAACATTTCATTTTTTAATTACATATATCGTTATTAAGTAAAAAGAGGTTCATTCTCATTTTATTTTCTACCCAGAGAATGAAATACAGTGAAAATTAAACATATACCAGTGCCAGACCTAGTAACACTTTCAGCATACCTTTGCAACTACTAATACATCAGTGTATGATGTCTTTTATTTCTGGTTCATTCCAAGCACTTACTTGAAAGTCAGGAATACGCTTAAGCTTTTTACATCCAAACATCCTTGGGTGCATTAAAAAATATTAAGCCAGTTACCAGTTGAAAGAAAAACAACATGATTAATTTAAACAGGAAAACATATGAAAATATAGAGCATCAGCTGACACAAGAGCAAGACTTCCCACACTGCTGTCGGTATGAATCATTTCTCTCCACTAGAATTACTAGTTAAATAAGGGTGTGGCAACCCAGACTTCCAATTCTTATTTAATTCTTGCTTGGCTTACAGATGGTAACTACCATAGGAAGTTCTTACCATGGACAACAGCCATGAATCTCTGGGACTTGGTGCCTTCCTGAAGGACAGTTGGCTAAAGCACCCCTCACTGCAAAAAGCAGAAACAGAGGGAGTGTGCAGCTTTCTCAGCAGTTTTCTCTTTTTAGGCCAGGTCTGGGAAAGACACTGGCCAGGGACTTTCATACTACAAAGGAGAATGCTAGAACATGCTTTTATGAAATCAAACACAAGAGCTAGGAGATAGAGATGACTCACTAGAACAGGAATTGAAAGAACTTTTCATTGAAAAGAGCTCATTTTACAATTACCATTCTACATGGGCCAACTCAGGTGAGACAAGAATTTTCTTTAACACCTTTTAATGTCTCAGGAGTATTCATATCACACCAAAAGAGCCCTAATTCCAAACACTGAAATTACTGACCCAGCTTGTAAGTGCTGATAAGAAAAAAAGACCAGGAGCCTCAGCAACCTGTTGCTGAAATTCCTCCTACCAGTCTGATGTGGGGAATCAGGATTTCGCTATCCATGAGGGCTCAAAACCCCAAATACAGACAAACAGCTTGGAAGGGTAGAATTGCTGCATGGATGAGTCTGAAACAAACTTTAAGTAAATAATTCATTCAGCACATGCTTCTGTATTCCCAGTATTCCTGTATGCCCCTCACTAGATATTCAGCCAACCATTGTTTGCTTAATGCAGTCTTCACTCTATATTTTAATTCTACATTATTTCTGCCTTACTTGGTCAAAAAAATTGACAAGATGCTAGGCACAATTCAGAAGCAGCAAGAGGTTTCTTGCTGGGCTCATGAATAAGCAGCACAAATCAGTGCAAGCTTTTTTGTAAACACACACAAAAGCATGCTTGCTAAGAGGAATGCAAGAATGCAAGGCTATTATAAAACAGAAAGGTTGGCTAGTTTTTGGAAAGAGATAAGCCAGAGCTACTGTTGAAAGCAAGTACTCAAAATTCAGAAGAATAATTTTATAAAGTTAAAAATCTTAATATGGAATCCAAATTAGATATTCATAATTGGTGGGGCAAAAAGGGTTCTTCAAGCATTCATAATAATACTTTTGTTTCCATGGATCCTATAGGAAAGACTCTTCTCAGAAAGAAATAAAACATACATGAGGGAAGCTTGTTTTTTAGAGAAAAGGAGTATACCAGAATCTAAAATTCTAACACGTATTAGTCTTGACTTTCATCCTGAAAGTGAAAAAAACAAAAAGTTTCAAACACACTGGTCCTTCACATCATATGATTAAATTTTATTTTTTTCACATAATTTACTTACTTCGAGTTACACTAAGTTGACAAAAATCTCAAAACAGTAGTCTTAAAATGATGACTTTTCAGATAGGAATGTAACTCAACCCTAGCACATTCCACTGAATTGCTGTGAGGTTCTGTCAACAAAGGGACAGTACATCATTATCATTAATAAATTGTTACCACTTTACTGGCGTTACATAAGAATTAAAAAAAAAAATCCCCATTGTGTGCCAAAGAGTTTAGTCTGAAACCAGCTGTAGTAATGCTAAACACTCTGACAGTGGCAGACAGCTTCTGCACAAGTTAAAATAGATTAGGGTCAATATATGGGCATTGGCAGTAAAGTCACAAGCTGAGAAAAAAAAGTAACTCAAGGGTTCTGTAACAGGAGATCTTCTGAAGATCTTTGCATAACCACAGTGACCTCTCTAGCCCAGAGTATCCAAGTCTGCAATAAGCTAGAAGGATCAAGTGAGAAAGTAGGACCAAAAGTGCACCGTAGTGTCAGGAAAAGGCAGAAGTCAAGACTATTATTTACTCCAGTTGAACAAAGTTCCACATATAAAAGGCTACAGAACCAAAAGAATGAAAGGGTAGAAAAAATACTGGAGCAAGTAGAGAGAGAAAACACTTAAGAAACACCAGACAAAGAAGTCTGCTGCACTTTGGGTTCAAAGTCAGTGCAGAGAAAATCACAGGCCCATTGAGTGAAATACAGCAATCCAGTCTGGCACGAGCTTAACAAATTAAAACCAAATTTTTTACAGCAGCAAATATGCATGCTTCAGAATAAGAATACAGCATTAATAATCTAGGAGTTTAATATACCAAATGCATAGAGAAATAAAAAACACCTTAGAAATTGATTTAATCAGACTCATGAATCTTAGCTTTAAACTGATAAATGTTAACAGGAAGAAAGGCCCAGTCCTGCAGACTTTAACCACAGTTACTTGCAATGGTTATGATACTACTTCTAGCATGGGAGCAGTAGTGTGAAGGCTGGATCCTCAAGTTAGGAACACTGGTGTTAAATTCTAAATAAGACTGGTGGTATACTGTCGGAATATACCTCATAAACCAACCAGATGTCCTTAGAGACCATGTTAGCTTAGCTTCATTATGCAGTCACAAAGTATTTCTAAAGCACTAGATAGCTTATAACATATTTTGCTTCCTGAATTTTACTAAAAAGAAGGCACTGCTGAAATCACTTGTGGCTAAAAGCAAGAAACAGACTCAGATCCACAGCATCTTACAATGCTATTCATGTTTTAACTACACATTTTCAAATTTTGGAACTAATCACGATCAGTCTGGGGATCCTCACCTTCAGCAAAGCCAAAGTTGCCACAACATTGCAAGGCTGGGCCTCAATCCCATTCAGTGAACTAAAATTGCTACAGGAACTAAAAGAAAATAAAACTTGTGCGCTACAGCTGTGCAATACCACAGTAATGTTAAAAGCCTTTAGCTTTTATTTCGTAGATGTGCAGCATGGCTCTAACCCATGGGCATTTATGACTGATGCATCTGCATGAAGCTTCTCATGAATGTTGCAAGCTTCTGAACATCTTCTACAGTCACTGCGTTATATAAAGAGGCACGGATTCCTCCCACAGACCTGAATTGAAAAGAAGAGAGGAGAAAAAAAAAGAACCAGAAAAGTTTTGTATATTCTAAAGAAGACATCATTAGCAGTCATAAGACATTTAAATCTATTCCTACTCTAAAAGGATAGAATTCACATTTATGTGCATGAGAAGCAATATTTAATTCTTCAAGGTAGGCTTGCAATCTAGAGAAGCTTAGAATTTATTAATTATTTACTGCTCCAAAGCTGTAGCCCTATGACATCAAAAAACTAATCCCACAAACAGTAGTGAACATGGGAAAGAACTCTTGCAACCAGGTAGACAAGCCACCTGAGAGGCTTTGTAGACTGATACAATCTGACCTCAAAAGATATCTTCTTTGGCATCTGCACAGAGACAGATTTGCAGAAGAAAGCAGAATTAAGGATAAAGCTCTCTGAAGCCCACCACTTCACCTAAGCAGCAGTTGAGCCACCAGCAATCTCTGATTACCATCTCTAGACTGCTATTCTCAAATGTTGCCAAACCAGTTTGAGGAGCAGCTTATGCATGAGAAAGGCTGGTAAGTCAGTGCACAACTCTTGGTGCTGTACCACTGTAGTAACAGTTTATTCCGCACAGGACAGAGATTCACGTGACTAATACTTACCGATGTCCTTTCAGAGATATCATGTTAAGCTCCACAGCCTTCTCAAGAAATTTCTTTTCCAGGGCTTCATCGCCCTTGACACTGCCAATGCGGAAAGGGACATTCATTCTGCTTCGGTTCTTTCTCTCCACTGGACATCTATAAAGGTTGCAAAATGTAATGCTTAATCCACTTTGGGCTAAATTTATATTTTCAGCTATATGCAGTTTGAGTAGGTGAATAATCACACCTGTTTAGAACCAAAGTCAGTCCTTCATAATCGAAATTGTGAAAACACTACTTTCTGTGAAAGAAAGCAATCTTCCTTTTTTAACCAAGTATAATAATGGAAGTGGTAAAGTGGAAGGCTTATTAGCCTTCCTGACATACTCAAAATTATGCCAGAGAAATGGACAAGAGGCTTGTATACAGACCAAATCAACGAAAAAAAAAAAGGAAAAATAAATAAAGAACACAATTACTTAGGTAGGTGAGGTAATTACAGGGAATTTTGACTAAGTCTAAAGCAGTTTCTTCTCTTCATCTTCAAAGACTGACACTTCTCAGCTACGCAAAAGTACTACCAGAATTACACTCAGCTAAACAGAACTAAAGGAAGTATAAGAACACAACATAAGAAAATTTTCATTGACATAAGGAACTTCTGTTAGTGATTTCAGTCCATCTTCTAAATTAGTATTACTCGGAATCATGAAGTAGAGAAGAGGTATCTCTGGAACAAATCTTGCATTGCATACATGGCCACAACATTACATAAGATGCATCACAGCTCCTTCCCATTTAATCCAAAGTGGAAAACTGAAAATACGTGTAATTTCTCTTCGACTGTTTTGTGAAGGTAAGAAATGATGAGAGAGGAAGAGAAGATTTAAATATCTTTTTTTAGCATTTCTACTTATAAAGGAGATATGAAGCCTTCAGACTTACTTTTTCCTAAGGCTGTGATGTAGATTCTTGCAGGCATTCAATACAAGTAAGTTTTCATAAATTGCGTGTGAATTTCATACCTATTATTATGCTATTTGGAAAAGAATGGCTACCATTCTTTTCAGTTCCTCTCCTGTTCCTTTGTCCAGATGTCTCCATGATGAAAAGCAAAAAAGATCCATCATAACATCTGCTATGCAAATCTTCTACTTCAGGTTCAACTGGGAAAATAATGTTCAAAAAGGCCTATGCTCTAAGCACTCCCATATCTGAATTACTGCAGCCATGCTACAGTTTTTAGAATATGCAGTTGCTACTAGGAAATCTGATGTAACTCAGCTAGTGTACAGACACTGGAAAACAAACTGCAAATGGCACAGAGCACTTCGTGGAAGAAAGGCTCTATTTGCTAAATGGCTTGTCACATGACTTACTCAGGGATGCATACCACAGATTTAAGTGCCATGTTATAGCTGGGAAGGCAGATTCAAATTAAGTCTTCCTTTTAGTTATAGATACAATTAAAAAATTCACAGTCTTAACCATACTGCTTAGGAAGCTGCACACAGCTCAGTTAGAAGCTTGTTCTGCTTTCCCAGCTGACTATTTACCATCCCATTTGCATTGCATTTCCCACTCACTGCATTACAGACCAACTTGCCAGATACAGATTTCTGTTTGTCACAAAACTTTTTTTTCAAGGCTTCATTTGCTTTCTGACGTTTACGAAAAACCCCCAGGATTTCTCTGGAGTAGGATCACAATCCTGATCATAGTGATGCTAAAGGCAAAGCTGTCCTCATTAACTAAATGGATAAGCAGAATGTATTAAATACTATGATGAAACTTTATCCCTGCCAACTATGATTGCAGACAGCTTTAATTTAAAATCCAAATTTAATTTGCCCTATCCTAACTTTGACTTGAAAGTAAATTAGGTCCCCACACTGTAGCTTTTACACTGAAGGTGAAGGAAAATATTTTGCAGTTTCATGGTCAATTAGTAGTCTGATCTTGGTAAATATTAAAATTATTACAGTATCAGCTTTTAACTATACATAAGTCCTGTGAGCTCAAAAATACCTTGCAATTCTATGTAAAAGTCAGAGGGTTAAATCTGCTTTGGAAAGCCGGCAAAAATAACTGAAGAAAATAAACTGTGCAAAAGTACATAAAGAAAACGTATTTTATTTCAGAAAGTATTTCAGAACTTAGCATAACTAGCTAATAAAAATGCTCTGCTTGACAGAGGAAAAGCAGTCTTTGACTCCTGGGTGGTGGTAGGGAAAATACAACGCAAAGTGGTCTCTAGAAAGTCTTACAGGCAATTTTCTCTGTTTTGGCCTATATTTCCACAAGAGATTCAGTAAGCATACAAACCAGAATCCGCATATCTGTTTTTTGTATATTCTTCTCCCAGGCTCCTGTTTTATTAAGTTTAGAATATGTTTTTAGGAGGCTTCACTACTGATCTATACAAGGCAAGTTGAAATAACTTCCTACTGGAATGAAACTTGTCCTTGGGCAGTTACCAAGTGAATGGTTTGCACAAAGAGTATCTATAGGAGTCCTCAACAATACACTGCAATTAAACTCTTGAAAGTTATGAATGTCTGGTTATGGAGCAAATATTGAAGCCAAGGGGAAAAGTGTAGCAACTTACGCATAAAATCCATTAGATTTGTCGATAATATCATAAATCATCCGTGATTTGATTAAACTAAGTTTATCCATAGCTGCAGCTCCACCATTATTCTTTATCCATTCCAGTACCAATCCCATGATATAAATACTGCAAAAGGAAAGAACATTGTTCAGTGAAATTATTCAAACAGGAAAAAAGTAAGTCTTGTCTAATAGTTCACAAAATGTTTCAGCAACAAAATGCCATGTTTGATTTAATGGCACTTAAGATTAACGAATCAAAATCCAGACTATTTTACAAGTTATGACAATTCTAAACAGACAATGTTTTCTGGACACAGATAAAATATCCTGAAATTCAAATGCCGCACATATCTGTTGGACCCAGCTTAATCCTTTGTACGATGGAAGGACACGTCCCGCAGGCTTCCTGCAGCCCTGCAGGGCTCCCAAAGACATACCCAGACATGCTGCATGGACTGCCAATTCATTGCCTACAGAACTGCCTGTCAGGTCCCGCCTAGAAGGACTACACAAGTCCCTAGAAGAAGCCAGATTTAGCAAAAAAGTTAATAGCATTTGCCCTATGCAGCTGCTCCAGCAAAAATACAGGAGTCAGTCTCAAACACATGTATATTAATATGCCAGAAATTTAACCATATTTTCACAAATGTTAAAAATAAGAACTCTAACCCCATTTCTGTCTACAAAAACCTTTTGCTCACATGAACAGTGAAGTTTGGTGAAACAAATAATGATGTATCACACTTAATTATTCGTTACCAGTCAAGCTCTTAGCAGAGATCTGGAAGCCTACTGGCATCACATGGCTTGGGAGAAAGAATTTCAATGCTAGTCACTAAGTGCAACATAAAAAAATCCTTGAGGCCTTTTGCCTTTGTGCTTTTGCTACAAAACTCAGATTGTTCAAGTTCAGCATTTCCCACGACTACAACAATTTACATAAAAACCTGCTCACAAGTTTTTATGGACTATTTCCAACAAGTTCGTTCTTATGAATCCCTTCATTATTGATTCCAAGGGAATGCTCAGAGAACATTACCCTACAAGTTTCCCTTGTACATATCTGGCAGGAGGCTGTTTCAAATTTTGCTACTTTTTATTTTTAAGGGGATGCCAGTAGCAAATCTTTGAACTCTTCAGAAAGGCTGCAGAATAACCAAGGTTATAGACTGCCATTTATAGGAAGTACCTTACAGCTCTAAGAGCACAATCTTGCCACATTTATGACAGCACACTATCAACTACTCCAGTGTAAAGGATTTAAGCAAAGTATAGACTATTCCCTTGGCAAATATACGGGGCCACATTCACCTCTTGCCCTCACTTCCTTGCACAAATCTTTTTGGACAAGTGAACTCTTAAAAGTCAGCCTTAGAGTCTTTCACAAAAACCCATAGAGCTGAAACCTTTTATCCTTCTTTTATGTCAATCAAAATAATATTTCTGGAACAATTTAAAGTGCAAAATGTACTTCAGAGCTTGGAAATAAGATTTTAATAGCAAATTCATTGTTAATTTTAGCTAAACAGATTACGGTCAAAGAGTCAATGATGTAGCGCCATGAGGTTAAAGCCATTAGCATCACCTTAATTTAATTTAACATCCTGCTGAAGTAGCTTTTGCAAATTCAGTTAATATTTCCTGCCCGTTTGCCAGCAAACCATTAACAAGTGCAAGGAAGAGAGTAGAGAAAAAGAGAACTAAGAAGCTTTGCCAGTTCCTTAAACTGGAACAGGCAGATAGAGCCAAGCCAAACAGATGTGCATCCTGCCAACATTTCAGTCTGTTACATTCTGGATTCTGGAATGTACTCCAGTGTGAGTCTGCAGCATGAAGTGAAATCTGGCAATATAGTGATGAGAAAGGAGAAAGACTGTTAGTTCAACTTTATTTTCAGTTCCCTTAACCTCCCACTACCCTGTTCAGGCTACTGACAGATGCTGAGTTACAGCTAAAGCAGCACTTTCTTTTCAGAAGTTCTTTGCAGTGGCTAAAATAAGGCTGCAGAATTTGATTTGTTTTGCTTTTCAAATCAGAGGAACAACACTGTGTCCAAGTACTGAGACTAAGTAGAACTTCAGTTTTTCAAATGGAAATAGCTTTGTACTTGGAAAACATGAATGGCTGGCTTTAAAACCTGGCATATTCAAGTATACAGTGTCCAAAACCAGTATGTGTGAATTGGCAGTCAGGCAAATAATCAATCATGAAATAGAGGTTTCATCAAGCACTGGAAAAGAAAGACATACATACTGCCTGCGTTACAAAGCTACATTGAGCAGACTGAAATCTGGAAACATTGTATAGTTAATACTTACTGGGAATACCCAGCCAACAGGGCAGACAGGCTGCCAGTAAGAATACATAATTACAGCACTTACATACTGTACAGTATGCACACAGCTTGGGGAAACGAGTTCTGCACCGTAAAATCTGGCATAAACAAATGTTCACAAGATTTACTGTTCTGCTTATAAAGATAGCTGCTCCTATGTCATCGCAATAGTACACCCTGCAGTAACAATCAGCAGATTCAGCAATACTTAAATTCAGTAAAATTTGAAGTGATACTAATTGTAATGATGGAATTAAGTTATAGGGTTTATATAAAGGAATCATTGAACTTTATTCCTCTATAGTGCATTTAATGTCTGTCAGAGATCATTAGGCAACCTAACTTTGTAATTCTGGAACATACAACAAACTATAAGAGCTGAAACTAAACAGCAGTGTAAAACTACACTATCAAATTATCTGAATGAAAAGGAAATCTTAATTTTCAAAGTAATTTTAAAAGCTTCTGGGAAAAAAATGACACCTGGATTGAAGATCTTCTTTTTAATAATCATTTTAGAGGACACTGGTATAAAAATTCTTCAGGTTAAGAATGGGTAGATACTACTGGCTCAACACGAAAACATTCTAGCAGCAAAGCACCATTTCACTAGTTATCAGAAGCTAGGAGACAACAATTTTAAAAAAGCAAGCTGTAGTCTGATCTGTTTCTTGCATAATGAAATTATCAGGTACACGGCAATTTTATGATTTTGATTGCTAGCACTGATTATAAAGCTAGATCAATTTTATCTTTGGATGCCAAATCAAACACCAAGATGGTAATCAAAGAATTATGCAAAACTGTACTAGAGAATAAACCAAAGTAACTACTAAAATGCCTTTTAAAAAATTCTTTTACAGTTTCATTCCATAACTGACAGTAGTGATAGATTTACCAGGAACAATAAATATTTTTAAAGTTTAAAAGAATACATATTCTTGTAATATCTTACATCATTTAAAACTTTAATAATAATATTGACCATTTTCTAGTAAAGAAAGTCAATGTGGATCTGGAGGTTCAAATGCTGAGAGCAAGGTCAGGAAGAAATTAAATGAAACTGTATTTAGTGAACAGGAAGCAAGTCTAAGTGCCAAAATACCTCCTTGCTATGAGAGAAGCATCACTTCTGCACTGATTAGAGCTGTGCTCAGGTAAACCAGAACTGCATCCTGAAACTTCTACAGTGGAGTTATGACATATAATATTTACTTTGAAAAAGACTACAACCTTTATGGCTGAGTCGCACTAGGCAATGCAAAGCCTACTACAGTCGCACGGCTGGACACTTGCCATGTTTTCACAGGAATCACGTGAAACACTCCAACGTATCAGTGACTTGAGGGCAAACACGCAACTTTGGAAGCTTTTCTAGACAAGAGCAGCAGATGGCAGTGCAGCAGCTTTCTGAATAAGAGATATCACACAGCAGGGTGAGTTACCTGTAGCATGGTGGAGTGTTATACAAAGAGCTATTTGCTGCCTGTGTTTTGTAATCCAGTACAATAGGGCATTCCTTCAGTGCAAATCCCAGCAAGTCCTCACGTATTATTACAACAGTAACTCCAGCGCAGCCAACATTCTTCTGAGCACCAGCAAAAATCACACCAAACTTTAAAAGGAAAAAGAAAAGAACTTTGTACATGCATTCACTTGTAGATCTTATAACTGAGTAATACCCCAGGCATACTAGTCAGATGAACAGAACAGAGAATGTGTTGAAAATTAGCAAGTTGAAGGTCAAAGGAAGAGTCAGGAGAAGTTCTGACTTCAAAGTGCAGTTACAGCTACTTAGCTGAGGATTTTAATCACAATTTTCACAACAGTTTGCTAAATGTTTATTTAATAGCTGCAAATAATTCTGAAGGCAGCCTGTTCCAATTTTACACTACTCCAAGCAAACCTACTAAAAACAAATTCCTACACAGTTCCCAGTATTTTCAGCCCATCTGGTATTTCAGAACAATCATCATAAAATCCACCTGTTCAAAGAGGCAGATCAGGAAAGGCCAAGTTGAATGCATGAACAACTACTCCTTTTTGCTACACACAAGTAAGAAAGGTCAAACGTGCTATTTCACTAGTCAGTAACACTTCTCTTCGTAGTATACTTTACAAACATACTAATTGCCTATGTTCTGCCTCTGTACTATCTATGAAACAGACACCATAATCGTGAGAAAGAGGAAGCTTTAGGAGCTTAAAAGAGGTTACAGATTTTTCATGTAAGAAGCAGGATTAAAAAAACTGATTCACAGTACCCTGCTGTAGCCATACGCTATCTACAGACTAAATATTTAGAAGATACTTATTTTAGCTGTTATTTTCTTTCAGCACATATTTTCTTCATCAGGGAAGACCACACAGTAGCTAAATAATCTTGGGTAGATATTAACATGAACAATTTCAACATAGTTAAGTATGTTTTTACGAGAAAAAGGAAAACAAATAGACATCGAAATCTCAAACCTGAAATTTCAACACCTCTATCCATCATCAGATACTCAATTGACAAAACATGACTTCCTTAATTTCACTGCTCAGCCAGAAATGTCTCAACTGGACATTTCAAAGTCCTTAATTACATGCATCAAAGTTTGAAAATGCTTTGTGCAGTCACTGTGTCCAGTTCTTTACCTTGGAAACATCCACAGGTTTGGACAGGAAGTTTGAGGACATATCACAAACCAAGACTGCTCCTTTGACATCAGGTACAAAGTCAAACTCCACACCATGAACAGTTTCATTAGCACAATAATACACGTAAGAAGCATCTGGATTAAGATTCCAAGTGCTTGGGTCAGGAATGCCTGAGAGACAAAAAAGAAACCCAGAGGTCACGGGAGACAAGTCATTGTCTTGGCATTCAGTTTTACCTGAATATGAAACTTAAGTGCAAACCAAGAACAATTTTGCCATAAAGACTATTAACCACGTTGTTACCAGGAAGATAATGTATCTGCAAAGCCAATACACAAGTGCATTCCCAAAATTCTCTGGTGAGCCATCATAAAGTTTGCAAAACCTTTTGATTTTCACCCCTTATTCCTCAAACGATTTTCTTCAAGTTTGCAATTCCAGACTACAAACCCCTAGAGGTTCAAAACAGCATTTCAGAGGCATTCAGACACTGGGTCCAAGAATCTTCCTGCTGCCTTTAGAACTGCAGAAACATCCAAATTCTCACTGGCAAAGTTCTCTAAAGCTCTGTTTCTGTGTAATCCCAGAAGCATTTAAGTCTTGCCCAAGGTGAACAAACACAAGATTACTTGCCTTCCTCCCATTTTAAGCTTTGCAACTGATTTACAAAACTAAGATTTCCTCTGTCAACAGGCAATATAAAGGCATGTCCTGACAGCACAGAACAGGTTTGGCATAGAACAAGTAGTTGCTCTTCCTTTCTTTTCTCCTCCAGAACCCAATTTGACGTGGAGGAGGGGCGGGAGATGGTGCTATTGCCTCCATCATTATTTACTGTCTCTCCTCTTATCTACAGCTACAAAATGGTGAATTACACTCCCCCTAGGCTGGAAAGTCACAGGTTCAATTCCTTCTTCTGCCTCAGAGAATATAAACTTATTTTCCAAGTTAGTGCCCTAGTCACCAGTTAATACACTAACTTGTATGGGGATATTCTTTGTCTTTCTTGTTGCTGCCCTTTTTAGCTCAAGTGCGGTAATTTGGACCAGAGGGAAGAAAAGTGAGCAAAACTAGTGGGAACAGAAACTAGATCTCATGTATTCCTGCTCCAAGAATTATTTATGTATATTCAGTCTGTATTATTTATGTATATTCAGTATGTATATTTATGTATATTGGTGGGAAAGAAAAGAATTTAAGAATCCTTAAAAGCAGGTAACAGAACTCAGGTCTCCCATATCCTGGATCAACAAGGTTAAAATCTCACACCTGCTTCTAAATTTTAGAGCAATCTCATAACCGAATGTACATGAAATTGAAATACTTCCCAATATCCTTGTGAATAGATTAAGAACTCAGTTAAATATTAAAAAAACTGAGAGAGCTCAGACCATTTACCTACTTAGACACTTGTTTCTTGCCACTTATTTTCTGACATCTGCTCAGCCCCATTTCACAATTTTTTCTGGTGGAGACTGTTAAGCCATTTAACAAATCTCCCAGTGGTGAACAAGGAGAGATGTGGCAGACAATCTTTTGAGAGCAGGACAGTCAACTCTAGTTAACATTCAACAACCCAATAGCTACACTGGATCCATTTTTAGAGCAAGTCAAAAAGCTAAGCATTCACGTGGACAGATGTAATCATCAACTTACTTGTATAGGTTCCCAGTTTGGGATGAACGATATTCACTTTGGCATACTTCTCTGCTTCTTTAGCTGCTTTTGCCGACCAGCCTCCAGTAACCACATAATCTGCCTGTCTTCCATCCTTTAAACCAATAAGGTTAAGCGGGACTGCACTGAACTGAGCAGATCCACCTCCTTGAAGGAAAATAACTTTGTAGTTGTCTGGTATATTTCTGCATAAAAGAAATAACCATTTATATTATTCCCAGGTGACCCAGGATGCACACAACCTGATATTATGCATTTAACAGTGACTGAGGAAGAACACTGTCATTTTAGAAGACTCTGCCTAGAGCTTTGATCAAGTCCCATCATCTTATCTCAGCACTGGTCTTGAGAAACAACTTAAATATTCAGGAGTAAATGTTAAAAATTTTAGCGATGAAAAGTTGCTGGAAAAAAGCTTTCTCTCCTCAACTCTGGCATTGCATTAAACAAATTGACTCCTGAGTCACTCATTGAGTATACACAAACTTGAAAGATATTCCATCACAATTAATGCTGACTTTTAATTTTATCTATTGCTAGGTTCATGACTTTTCTGTCAGGCTAAGAACATCACACCAAAGTGCTTACAGTAGCACTCAGCTTTAAGACCCTTCAGTTTGAAAGTGCAACAGTACAGCAAAGTATACGTGCAGAGCAAGTGCAATAAAGAGTTGCTCATACAATCACAAAAATTACGTATTCAAATTATTCATTAAAATGTCTCTGTCAATGACTCTGGCTGTGACCAAAGGTCAAGTGCTTGTGTTAAATGACCAACATTATTAACTACTATGAGAACAGTAATTCTAATCCGTGTATTTTTATTTCAAATTTTTAAAAATGTGTCATTCTACAAATAGGAAAAGGGCTCTTGATCAGTGATTCTAACACTGATCCACAGAGCTTTTGTTAATAAAATAGGACTTATGAGCAATGTATACCACCACATCACATTTATACCACTAGAGAACTGATTTTTATTGTTTGCACTTACTTCTTTTAGTTCATGTCACCTTCATGAATTCTATGAAGGTGACAAAAATCAAAATTTCAAAAACTCAGCTAGACATACAAAAAAACATTTTAACCTAATAAGAACCCTTCGTCACATTCAAAAATATAAGCATCAAACAGAAGATCAGTATCTTCCCCAAGGTTATTACTCTACCATACACAGTACCCATGCACAAAAAAGGAGTTTTCAAGGAAAGATCTCCACATTAGACATTACTGATGCAACTAGCACAAGCATAACACAAAAATAAGCAGAAAGTAATTCACTTACAGCAATTCACGCATGAGATTTTCAGTTGTATTTAAAATTTTTGTGAAATCTGATGAACGATGGCTCATTTCTTTGGTGGAATAGAGAGAATAACATGAAACAAGACGGTAATACATGAATTTGATTTTAAAATTGTGTTAAGTTTTAAACCTTTTACACTACAGACCCAAAATGCCTGAAGCTTGTCATTCCCAGTCCCTACTCCTCTTTAAGTACATAAATATGCCTAAATATCCACAGAAGACTTATACCTGCAGTCTTGTCCAGATACAGGCAAATCCTGTTCATTGACATTTGGCACCCAAATGACCATATTACCAACACGAACAACCACATTTGCGGGCAAAAAAATACTCTCTGGAAAGTTTTAATTTTTCCTCACACTAAGAACCTTCTCTGCTGCTAATGCTGTAACAAGTATACAATAAAGTACAGGAGTTTTTTTGTTCTCCTATCTTCAGCAAGGCTTCTTCACACAGTAGAGCTAATTAAACATTAAGGACATTCACACAGTAATTCCTTTTAAATCCACAGGCTGTCTTCCAAGTTTAAGTGTACAATTTAAACATTAATCTGAATTGTGCGGAGACAGCTGCATGTTCTACTTTTAGCAACTAATCAGTTTCATAGACTACTGAAATGCTCACCATCTTGATGCATAAATCTTTTGTGCAACTGGGGCTGAAAAGCCAGTAAGCTACCTATATGGCACAGAAGACACTTCGTCCTCATGGTAGGACAGCACTGCCTCCCTTATGGGAAGGATGCCATACATCTATATGGTATTTATACACATCCATACAGACATACAGGTATTAGAAACGGAGCCAAAATACCAAGATCAGAAAGTCGTAATAAACAACTCAGTTAAACGTTGAAATCATGAAAAATGTATAATTTTTTAAGTCTTACCAAGAACACTTATACCAAGTCCTTTGTAGTCCACCAATTCTTTCTGTGCTTCTAACAATACCTAGGAAAAGAAAAAAATCCAGAAATAAATTAAGGGAATTTTTCATTATCTGGGGTCTCTGATGCATTATGCCTATGCCAGCTGCTCCATATTGCAATAACCTGACACTCGTCAAGTGAGATTAACAAAAGTATAGTCACCAATACAATTTTGTTGTACCTAGAAGCTTAAGACTTTTCATAAGATAGTAAACTTAAATCATATGCTTGTTGTGGAGACCATGTTTTAAGTTATTATTTCAAATGTTACATTTCCAGATTTCTCAACCATTTCTAGGAGTTGAATGGAACTCTTAACCTTTACAGAGCATCTAATGTTTGTATTCATACTCTTTCTAAGCAAGCATCCTAAATACCCACTCCCACCACTCCACCTTGTGTCCTTTCTCTTGACTTGTGCAAATAGGACAACCAAAGTATTGAAGAAAACAAAAGAGAAAGATCAGCTTGGGGAATTGGATACCTTAAACTGAGCCAACATGACAGTGACTGGTTTCACAGAATGAAGTTTCACAGTTTTTGAAGATGAGCCTTTATCTTATTGATAGTTAAGAAAGAAATTAAGCAAAATTTTGAGACCACCAAAAATAAAAGTCCTAGCCAAGTAGTGTTTCAGCCATACTTTTTTTTCCTGCCTTCTCCCATAGCTCTTGAGTATCAACAAAGTAGAATGAGATTCTAACCACTAGATCTGCAGCTTCTGATTTTGGTAAATTCTTGTCTGAGAGCCAGAACACTCTTGGCTGCTCCTAAAGGAAGCAGGAGAAGGAGGAGTGCCAGTAGAACAGCCACCAAAACAAATGCTGCATGCATGCACTCTAGGACCTGAGAAGAAACTGCACACTCTGGGCAATTTCAGGAGTAAGAAATCTACTTTGCTGACAGTGTACTGCATGGCCTGTCAACTGTAACAGCTGGCCACCAAAAGGTCAACTAGAAGATTGTGAAGTTTTAACCACATTTTACAAGCAAACGTATCCATGCCAGAGAAGGAGGGGAAAAAAGTAAGGGAGAACACATAGACTATTAGAGTAGTGCTTGCTAAACTGCTCAATAAAATCCTATTCTGTTAGTAATATTCTTCATCTGAAAATCTGCACATGCCTGACAACAGACATCTATAACACCCATTATAATCTATGAATTGCTCCATCTTCTTTCTTCACCAAGTCTGAGTGCATTATAGGCAGCGTCAGCCCACAACCAAGAGAAACAAACCATCGATATAATACAGCAGTCCACACAAGAGCAGAGCACTTTCGAGAGGGGAAACGGATTAACAATACGGAGTTCAGCTGTGCCCGCCTGCACTCCTCAAACCTTAAATTCAGTTTTCAGCAGTCTCTGTCAGAGAGCTGGGTACTGAGGTAGTGCTTGTGAGAGCCCCTTTTGGAATCTAGTGCTCAACACAGAACAACAAATTTCTTTGCAACCTTATCCAGAAAGGACATTTCCTCAAGAAAAGAGATGGGAGGGGAAAGAAACCCAAACAAATAAAAATAAGAAATCCGTTTATTTAACGAATTTTTAAAAATAAGTAACCCATAAAATAACGAAAAATACTATGAAGAGAAGAGAAGAGAAGAGAAGAGAAGAGAAGAGAAGAGAAGAGAAGAGAAGAGAAGAGAAGAGAAGAGAAGAGAAGAGAAGAGAAGAGAAGAGAAGAGGATTCCACAGTAGATAACCCTTAAACTGAAAGTCAGGTACGTACAGTTTGGCAGAAACCACCCCTCTCCATATGTAACTGGATAATCCATGGCTGCTGATGCAACTTTCCAGAGGGTTGAGTGTACACCACATTCACTATAACGTCTTATAAAAAGGCGTCTCAGGGATTTACCATGCTATTTATCAGCTGACAAATCTCACACTCCACACAGCTATCCCTGTGCAGTTAGGTCCTACCTCCCATCCCAAAACTAACGATATAGCTGTTGGTGCCATATCATCCAGCAGGAAAAAAAAAAAAAAAAACAAAAACCCAGAGAACACTCCAAGAACCACACTCGAGCTCGCTTCCAAAAATCCGAGCTTATCAGGGCAGCTCGTTGGAGAAGGGGAGAGGATGTGAGGTTTCGGCGCTGCGATGGTAAAGTCCTGTAATTACTATTTCCTAGAGCTTCCCCAGCGCTCGCTTTGCAGCCGGAATCCCGCGGGGAGCCGAGGGGACGAGGACACCCAGCCCCGCCGTGCCCCAGCCCGGGCCCTACTCACGGAGCGCGGCAGCTTCGCCGGCCCGGCGCCGAAGTTCGCAATCTGCCGCCCGCCCTCCATCGCGACGACGCCACTGCTGATCCCGCTGCTTCTGCTGCGGCCGCGCCGCCAGCCCCGCCGCTATAAACCCGCGGTCCCCGCGGCCCGCCACCGTCCACTCCTGTCCCGGCCGCCCATTGGCAGCGCGGCCGCGGGGAGGCGGTGTGAGGGGAGGCGGTGTGAGGGGAGGCGGTGTGAGGGGAGGCGGACTGAGGGGAAGGCGGTATGAGGGGCGGGCAGGGCGGGGCGGGGGCCGGGGTCGGGGTGTGCCCGCCGGCTTCGGCGCTCCGCGGGGTCTCCGCACCTGCGGGCCCCGTGCGGGGAGCTCAGCGAGCCCTGGCGGGTACAGCGCACACGAGCCGCCGGTGGGTGGGCGTGCGGGCAGACACACACGCACACGCACACGCACACATACATACGGTGAACGCATGTCCTACTGTAACTTTCTGTCTGTGCTTTTCCCCACGGAGGTGCTGCAGCAGAGCTGGGCCGCTTGTTCCGAACGCAATCTGCGTGAATGCGTGAGAAATTAAAAGTAGCGACCCACAGTTACGATGAGTTTTAGGAGATCCTTCATATTTCATATGAAATGCCAAGAAGCAATGGGCAGAAACTGATGCACAGGAATTTCCACCTGAATATGAGAAAGAACTTAACTGTGCAAGTGACCATACACTAAACACGTTGCCCAGGGAGGCCGTGGAGTCTCCCTCGCTGGAGACACGTAAGAACCACCCAAGTGCAATCCTGTGCCATGTATTCTATTAGGTCCCTGATAAAGATGTTAAGTTGGAGCAGATCACCCACTTTATCCAACCTGACCGTTTCTGTGATTCTGCGATTCATCTTGGAAGAGGTGGGTTTACAGTACTCAGATGTTCTCATATTTTGTGGGAAATACCTACCTTGTAGAGGAGGAGGATCCCTGCCTTCTCTAAGCCAAGAAGTGCCTGCGTGTTGTGCAGTTTCCCCAAAAAGTCTGTTGCAGGCAAGTTGCTATTTCAATTTCATCAGAAGAGAATAAACACAGGAGAGCTGTGAAGCTTGATCAGCTTCACATAATGGATAGCACAGCTTGGACTTGCCTTGCGGTTGCCAAATACTAGGCTAACATCCCTGAACACTAAAGCATTCCTTCCACAGATACCTTGGTTCATCAAAAACACAGAGGTAGTAAGTAGTACCACTAAACTGTTCTGAGGGAAAGAGACTTTAGCTCATTCAAATTTTTCTGATCGTTTTAGGGAAAGACATTCTGCCCAAGTCATTTTTGAGAAGTTATTTTTAAAGGCAGTAACAGTAAATCAATTTTGACAAAACAAGCCATAAGAATGACTGAAAACAGTTGGGCATCACAGAGTCCCATAATTTCCAAGTATCTTGGACAAGATTCACGATTCTCATATGTAGATGTATAAAGCACAGCTCTTGAACACATTAGATTGTCTAGTGTTTCCTGTAATGCTGGCCCTACATTAGTCTCATGGGTGTTCACCAAGCTTATCAACATTAATCATCTGTATAGAAATCCGCGGGGTTTTTTAAGAAATTGAAGCATCGATGTCCATTCTATTGTGAGTACTGAGATGTATATAAAACACCATTTTTCATTACCAATTATTTCACTGAAGAAATACCAACTACTTGAATTTGTTCCTTTTCCTGTCAAGCCAGGTGATACCTGGAACCACAAAAAGAATTTACAGACCACACCCTGATCTCGTATTTAGTTGAAAGATTTTCATCTTAAGGAACTTATTTTGTTAAAAATATTGTAAACAGAGACAGTGGTGTTAGAGCAAAGATAACTTTCATTTCAGTAATAGCTATTGCTTAAGAAAAATCTACTGAACTTGCTTTCAGACACCAGAAACCTCCTCAGTTCTTAAGAGATAATAGTAAACTTCACAGACATCACAGGCTGGATACATTATCTTCAAAACACAAAGGTGTTTATGAAGTATGTCTCAGGCCACAACACCCAGAACAACTACATTACTTCTGGTTATTAGAATTAGTTATAATTAAATAGAAACCTCCATTGAAATGATTAGTAACAACATAGATGTGACTAAAATTTAATTATTTTTACTAGTGTATCAAATGGAAATAAGATCAAAAGACACAGGCTTCTCAATATGGGCTTTTTCCGGGATTAAATCCACACCACCTATGTAGGCCCAGAGAGGCAAATTCAAACTCCAGTCTGCTAGGTAAACGGTATCCAAGGTAGTAAGGGGTAGTGGAAGTGGTCAGACATAGTGTAGTTAGGGGGGTCAGGTCAGGAAGTCTGGTCAGTACTACAACAAAGTGCTTCAACATCCGAGCAGGATCAGTCTTGAATCCTAATTGTGTGGCACAAACCACAAGGGAAATTAAAACTTTGGAGTTAGAAATGTAATTCAAATGCTGGTACTAAGAGCTAGAACATAAAAATAGAAACTAAGCAAGCTAGAGCTGGTATCAGCTCAGAGCACTGGGTGTAAATATAAGGTATTGGAACTTTCAGTTCACAGAAATCCCATCCTGACCAGAAAGGTCAAAAATAGCAGCTCACACAAGATCAGAGGACAACTCTGCTAGAAGCCTTGGCACCCAGAAGCTTTAGAAAATCCTCTTCATACTGTGCATTGATGGGAAGTATATAAAATTGATAAGAACATATAATCCTGAAATTTTTGCTGTGGACCAGGGATTATAAGAATAAGGAAAAACAGTATAGGACACATTAAAGTTTTGTTTCTATTGGATTGAGATTTCTCCTATTTGTGTATTTTGCTAGCAGCAATTATGATTTAATGTTTTAACCACATCAAAAACCATGAATTCCATCATGGAATCATACCAATATTCACAGTCACCCAATACAAGCTTTCAAAACTGTGATTTCCAGGAATGCTTTGACTTCTACCATTTGGCATAGAATTTGACCCTTCAAGTGCCACAAATCAATCCCTGCAGATGAACATGGATTTTCGTAGTTAAAACAAAAGCAGAGAGCTGTATTTACTATGATGCATAACTGGAAAAACAAGACATTGTTTAGAAGATTAAAAAAGATTTTAAAAAAACCAGAAAAAGTGTAAATAAAGTTTCAGAGTTTTCTGTGAACTTTTATTAGGTTCATCCTGACTTCATGTTATGCTGGACAGCAAAACTTTGATCGACTACTGCTGGAAAAGAATCAGCTCACTCAAGGAGAGCAAGTGTACACGAGTTCTCTGTCGGGCACCACGGCTGACAAACTGACGTCATTATTGAAAGACAAATAATGCTGACTACATAGCAACCTGGCAAGCATTTCAGGAGGCAGCTGGGATGTCAGGTCCAGCAAACTAGTGAGATGAGCAAATTTTGGTGCAACCTTACACACTGGTGGTTCAAACAAGGGTTTGGGGTTATTTTGTTTTTCAGAGATTGAAGTTCTGAACTGAAAAGAATAGCTCTTGGGAAGACTAAGTGAAAAGAGAAAAAATTATTGAGTTTATGAGTAAACAGTAACGTGTTCTCTAGCAAATACCTGGCCTATTGATTTCAGCCTTTTATGTCAAACAAGAACACAGACAATTATGTAAAACATTAACTAATAGCAAGAGAATGAAACAGTTTATATTCAGACCCCAGGCAGAAAATGGTTTCATAATAATATAAAATAAAAATATTTTACCTTTTTATTAGAATACTTTATTGTTAAATATATAGAGAAAATATGTTCATATGTGTAATATTTTTTAAAATAAGTTTTTAAATCATTAGAAAAAACCTTGACACTCCTGATATATTCATGATAGCGTTAAAAAGAATACTTCTCCCCGAGTAGCTTCAATCCATTGTCTCTGCCAATTTCAGATCCAACTATACACAAAATATGCACTACAGATTCTTACAGTAAGAGCGCAATACCACAGCACCAGTGACATGAAGAATCCTTCATGTTTCTGATTTAACAGGAAAAAAAGGCTAAGTATTAATCCACTGAAAAAAAGTATGCCCATCTAAATTGCAAACTGCCTGGTCAGTTTTGCTTTAAAGGATGATTTTTGACATAATTCATACTCTAAATGCAAGTGTTGAGAAGCAAGTATTTAACATGAAAGGTATTTAATATCACCTACTTAGAGGCATGTAATAAATAAATTGTTCTAAGTTCTTTATGGTATTTTTAGGGACAAGTAACAGATTCCTAGCTCCTATCCTCACAAATAAAACACTTTTGAATTTATAATTTTTTCCAGCATTTCTCAGTGATTAGCTTTAGAATTTTAGATTTAAAAAAGGGAATAGGCAGCCTTTTAATGCTGAATATAGAGAGTGAACGTAATTGTTCAGTCAAACCAAAATCACAAGCAAAGAATGACTGAAGAATTAGACAAACAGTTGGGAAAATATGTAAAAAATAACAGATTAATATATTACCCTCTAATATTCTGAAGTGACGAAGTCTGTATAAAGAACATACTTTCATTGTGCAATTACTTGTGCAATATTGCAATAGCTAAGGTAATCTTGTGCTATTTGCTCTGTAGAAAAATTCCATTTGAGGATTCATGAGTTTTTTTTCATATTAGTCAAGCAACTGGAGTCAGGAATTTCTATAGGTCTTATGTGTTCCAGAAATCACGTAACAGAGGACTGAGTAAAAAATACTTACAGACTGTTTTTCCCCCCCAGTTCAGCCTACATCATCCTGCCTAGTTCCTGTATGTGGTAAGTGTTTTCTAGTTCAGAAGCTGCAAATCAGCTGCCTGTGCACAGGGACAGGAACAAGATGCTGGGGTAAATCCCAGGAGTTTTAAAACAATGGTAATTCTCTTAGTTTTACATTCCCACATTTCTCTAGGTCCCAAGAGCAATCTGAGTTAGACTATACATGCTACAGAGGTCCCTTCCAACGTGGCTATTCTGTGATCTGCAGTCATAGCACTAATGATGGTTGTATTTAAAGATTTCTTATAGGGATGTTTCTGGGCTCATTTTTGACTCTGAAACTTCCACTAATTTTGGGAACGTCATACCCACACACTGTTACACAGGAATTGATGTTTTCCCCAAAACCATTTATGCACTCCTACTGGAATACACTGAAAATAAACAATAGGAAAAAACTGTTCTCGAACTAATTTTATTAGCTCAAAGATCTGTGATAATGAAATCCATATGCCAAGAGTCCCTTATATGTAGTACAAACTGATGGGTACCATTCTAGGTGTATCACATGTTTTCAAAACTAAAAATCTAGTGACAAGGAATGCAAACATGAAACAGGAATACTGAGCAACATGCAATGCTTTAAAAAGTCATAAAGTCTACAAAACTTTACAAAAAATTCACTAACTATACTGAGACATCCAAAATCTATTATTAATCTTGCAAGTGTAAAGAACAGTTCAAACATTTTAGAACCATTTCAAATGCTGGTAACACTTTGCATACTTCCCTGTATTTCAGAGCCAGATCCTACAGTATCAGTTCCAGAGCTAACATTTATTGCCTGCAGTCTACTTTTGTCTCCTCTCACTCTGTTACTTGGAGTTGGTGTTTCATTTGCTACAGGGATGTATTTCTTAGAGGAAGAATTTTTGCTTTTTTCACTAGAAATACCACTGGATATTCTGCTATCATCACTTTTGATGTGTACACTGGAATCAGAAAATGAATGCAGACTGGTAGCCAACTGCCTTGCCGAGTGACGTACTTTTGCTTGTTCATTTTGTTTGACTCTCCTCTCAGATAATACTGGAGTACTACTTCGAGGCTTATCCTCTTTATCTTGGTTAATTGTTTGAGCTTCCTTTTCTTTCCATGAACCTGGCTGGTACTGCTGTCCAGCAGCCTGAAGTTCTTGTATTTCTCTAAGTGATGAAAAGGCATTATTCACAGCCATCTGGGATTGAAACGTGCCAGGAAGAGAAAGTTGGATGTCTCCAGCTCTGTTCTGAAACAAAAGATTCTGATGAAGAAACTGAGGCAACTAGAGGAAAAAAAGCCAGTTTTGCAACTGCCATATATAATGGAGTCGGCAGAGCAAAATACAGTCTTTACCTAATACAGTTAAGACGCAGAATTAATAGCAATTGCACAATCTTTATCACCTTTCAAAACAAGTTTCCGAAGATTGCTAGGGTGATAATGACACAGAGCAGGCACGTTACAGTTTCACATCTAGCTTGAAATTAATACTACAGAGATGTGTCAGTTACACAAAAGCAGCCAAAACTTAATAACGTCTATCATTCGGAAATACCTGCAATTCCTTACATTTACTAGCAGTTACTAGCAGTCCTAACACTCTATGCCACAACACCCAGCTGCTACAAGAATCCAAATTAATCACCGATACTAGGAGATAAGAATGAATCAAATTGCAAAACTGGAAATTCTCTCCACACTATTAAAACAACCCCCAAATCTTTAACATCATATTTAAGGAGCTCATGTGTTCTTGAGGAAATTAGAACAGTTAGAGGGGAAGACACTGGATGTAAGAAACACATTGGAATACAGAGTGATTCTTGGTATGACAGTTTTATTCAACTTGGACATAGCTATAGGCTGACATTATCTAAATTTTTAATAGCCTTTAAAAAAGCTTGGGTTTTTTTTTTTTCTTTGTTACAGGAACTTTAGTATCTCCTTTGAAAAATCCAGAATTTACTACTAACTGGCAAAGTAGAACCTAAAACCTTTTGCAATATTTACAAAGGCTACAAATATGTACTTGCCTGAAACTCATGTCATGGCCACACAGAAATGTAGCAGGACTGGACATATACGCTGCAATTACTTAGAAGATAATTTGTGATTTTCAGAAGGTACACTGTACGGCCTTTCCTGTAAGAATAGGTTTCTTAAAACCACTATACTTTGTTAGCAAATGTTTCTAAGAAACCTGGTCATGGTATTTTCCAATTTTAATGGATGCATACCACTATTGGAACTTCTATTTCAGACTAGGAAACAACACAATTACCACCAAAGTTTAATACATTTATACATTTAATACATTTAATACAAAATACTACAGTTTGTGCTCTAAGTGGTAAACACTTTAAAAGCTTACATTAATCATTGCATTATTATGATCTGTATAAATGCAGCTACAGAAAAAAGGTTGCAGTAATAACTTCATGAATCAGAGGGGAATTAACAGCTGAAAAGTACAGTAAAGAGTATCAAGTAGAATTGCCTCTAGCTTTCCTTCTAGAGACTTACTTTGCTATTCTGGGTATGTTCCTGTCTTTCTTCTTCAAAAGACTTCTCCTTTACCAGGTTCACAGGTTTACTGAGAGTAGAACTCATTTCTGGATACCCCAAAATACCAAAATCTGATTGGTCTATACCAGCTAATAGAGCAAGTTGTCCAAGCCTGTAAAATAAAAGTTTAGTAGAAAATGACACAAGCAATTCTTACTCTTTGAAAGACTAAACATTCAAAATCAGAAGAAGTAAAATCTGTTTCAAGTTTTCTTCAATTTCTCAATATAGTTTTCTTCAATTTTATGAGAAGCTCAAAGTATCTTAGCCAAGGTGAAAACAAGTAGCTAAAGGTATTTTCTTGTCTTCGCACAAACTAGTCTGCAGATTCAAAACAAATGTCACAAGGCTGAGAATGAAGCTCTCCCTAGTCAGCACTGAACTCACTTGCAGCTTGGAAGTTGGCCAAACTAACCACATGTGGGTTTTAAGCCGCACTAAGAGGTGAGAAGTTGCAGTCAATTAACTGATAGCACAGCATACGATATATAGAAGCTTACTGAGAAGAGCAATTCTTCATGACTGGGATTCTGTAACTTTCAGACCAGCTCCTTATTGCCATGAATAGACATAGGGCCCATATAAAGAAATTTTTTTCATGTAGTGAAAATGCATTTTTCCCTTCCTGAGAAGTTTGAAACTCCTGTAGTAATGGCAATTCTACAAAGTGATCGTTGCAAAATTAGAACAGAGCCTCAGGATGAACTTTATAGTAAGTCAGAATCATTGAATCATAGAACCATTAAGGTTGAAAAAGACCTCTTAAGATCATCAAGTCCCACCTTTAATCTAACACTGCTAGGTTCACCACCAAACCATGTCCCTAAGTACCACATCCAGATGTTTTCTGGACACTTCCAGGGATGGCCACTTCACCATATCCTTGGGCAGCCTGTTCCAATGTCTGACCACACTTTCAGGGAAGAAGGTTTTTCTAATATCCAATCTAAACCTCACCTGGCACAACTTGAGGCCATTGTCACTTAGGTCCTGAGTTATATCGTTACAATTTGGAAGTGGGAAATAGGGAGGGCAAATAAAATCTTCTGTGATCTTCTCTGCATACATGGAGTAGACTACAATACATATTCATATCATTCCCTCCTTGGGGATGAGACTGCCATGCTTGGTCATACAAGCTTTACAAATCAGGTTTAAGCTGAAATTCCTTGAAAAATGGGAAGGATGAACCATCCTCTGACGAATTGCATGTACAGTGGTAAGACAAACTTTAATCAATACTCTCTGAAATTACTCTACTACTACTACTACTAATAATAATAACAATAAATCCAGACTTTAAATACAAAGGCTGGAGATTCATCCATCTAGTTTTCCATACTTCAGTTAGTGAATGGAAAGGTAAAAGGACACTTTCTGAAGGCAATTCAACTGCATTTTGAGCCTTTCATATTGTGGGAATACTAAGAGCCAAAGGCAATTCACTAAAGACTTGGAAAGATGCTTTAACAGAAGCTTTGTACTCTTCTGGAATAGGATTCTTGAAAGCCTTTCCCAAAGACAGATACATGAACTTAGCTGAACAGTACTTAGATCATGTTTCTGCCACTAGGAAAAGACTAAACAATAGGTACATGGCTAATTTATTTTCCTCTGCTCTCTGAGAGAATAGACCTAGAAATGTGGTGGGGTAGAAGGCAGCATATCTCATTGTGAGGATAATTTTGGAAAGATCTCGGGAAAAACAGCAAGACTTAAGTAAAGCAACAACCTACCCAGCATCTTTAAGGAGGTCTAAAAAAGCATGAAACTTTTGGAAAGAGTTCTCAATGCTGCCCAGAACACCTTCATCTTCCAAAATCAAGCTGGTTACTGACTGCGCGTGAAGAACCTCAGACAGGGAGATATTTAGATTCCTTAATCTTGCATTTTCAATTTCCGTCTATGTGGGGGGGGGGGGAAAAAAAGACATTTTTTTCATTTTCAGTTTAAAAGACCCCAAAATATCAAACCTCACCTCTGTGTGACTAAACAGCAGCATCATGATGAGGAATATCTGAAATAACTGATGTAACAAGATTCAGAGTTTGCTGCACCACACATGTTTAGGGCACTGTTACATGAGCTCTGTGCAGGTCTGCTTATCCACAGCTGCAGTTCTATGCTACCATAGATATTCCTGCAGGCACTCAAAACCACTGGCTCAGCACTGTTTTCAGTATGTACAGGATGTTATACAGCAAGTACAAGCAGAAAAACTTAGCTTTCACATTGTTTTACTTTGCATGTATTATAGGACAACATACGTTGTCATATAAAATTGTATTATACGTTAACACCAAAGAATTAATTTTACTAGTAAAAAACCTTTATGAAGGCCGATGTCCTCCTTATTTTCACCCCTCTGTATCATGGGGAATGCATACTATTGTTACCTCTCCCCTGCACTGTGCATCCCAAAACTGAAAGTTTAGGATTATTCCGTTTTTCTCCACATCGACCATTAATCAAATCAATGATGAAACTGAAAACTGCATGATAACTGCAGGATATACAAGGTTTTGTGTTTGAGGGAAGCATTAACTCACTCATTTAAGATGACAGCTATGCAATCAAGTACTACCACAGGCTTTCTGTCTTACATTTTTTATGAGAGGACAAAAAAAATTGTAGATTGCATAGTGTACTGTAGGTGATCAATAACCATCAAAGTAAACAATTTTAGACATAACTGCTACTTGGTTTATCCCATCTCCTGGGACAAGGTGTTAAGTCCAACCAGTCTAGCCTTGATATAAAAAGCTTTCTTGTAGGGGTGTTTAGCCTAAAAAGCATTTAAGCATCTAAACAACAGATACCCGGCAGAGCCCACAGGTGCGCATCACATTACAGGAAGATGGGCATAGTCACACAAGAGGAATACAATGAACCTCGAGAAGTGCAGAGTCTGTGGATATCTGCTCCCTCTACTGCAGAGTACCACTTGTTGCTCATATTTCAAAGGGTATCACCACTTTCACTCCCATCCAAACCACATGTAAGGACCAAATCCATTTGTTTACACTACCTTACACTCAACTATATTACAAAAAATTCTGTTTATTCATGCAGAATAATATTTTTAGGTCATCAACAGCAGACAGAGGGGAAACAAACCTCACAATTTAACTGTGATAAGCTGTTCAGTTTTGTCAAAGCTAAACTGCACTTCACAACAACTGACATGCAGAAAGCCATCCAATACAGTTATTGCCTGCAGAAACAAAACTTAAAAATCAAAGGTACAGAATAAACCAAAATGAACAACAGTTGTGACAAACAGCTTTTCAGCACAACAGATTTAATCACTTTCTTGAGAAAAACAAGCATCAGGATGCCCCAGATCATAAGTATTTCAGAAAATGAATAAAACACATTGAAAGAGTAGCTTGAGCTGGAGTTCAAGGCTCTGGAACAGAATCAGTAGAACAAACATTACTAAAGACAGATTTCATCACTTCCCTTAGACTAGCAAACAGTCCACGTGACTTTGAACTGAAACTCTGAAAGCTACCACATTAGTGGTCATTGATAATTATTCCTAATTAAGCAAGTGGATTCTTTAAGCAGCGTCTCCTTTAAAAGTAAGGATCATTAATTGTTAAGTATCTTTACCTCTAGCAATCGTTCCTCAGCCTTTACTCTAGCCTTTTGTTCTTCCTTTAGTTTTCCCAGGCATTCTTCCAGCTCCATCTATCAAAACACAGATAAACTATCATGAAATTTAACTCAAAATGTCAGACTAACACACAATAAAAAACCTCAACATGTCCAATTAACAACTAGCACATGGCATTCCAAACATATCTTCTTCAAAAATACAAGACAGAGGTCTACCAGTACAAAACTCTAGGATGCAAAATACTATGACAGAAAAGTAGAAATAAGTGGGATTCACTTAACAGATTTGTAAGACGGCAACAGATAACACGAAATTAAAGCCCAAGGCTCTTTGGCCTATGACATAACCATCAGGAATGAATGTTCTTCTCTGCTCCACTTCTTTAAGCACCATTTTTAACTAAATACGTCTACATCATCAAAAGCTCAAATTGGGCTCTAGTAAGAAATTCTTAGCAGCCATATCTGTATTTTCCAACCATAGTCTTTATCCAGGATTTTATTCCTTCTCACATCAGTAAGAAGACAAAACTCTGGAGTGTAAGAACTGGACTCTAATTGATTGTACTTAGTTCTTCAGTAAAGAGTTTTTCACCATTCCAAGTTTAGTACTGAATTAACAAGAATAAAAACAAACCCAAAACACCTAATAAATACATCCTAGTCTTATTCATGAGATGCCTAAACTTGTATTTTAACTATTAGCTCTAAGTAGTAAATCTCAGTTTCAGTAAGAGTAAACAGAATTTAAAATACTGGATATTTTCTTGCAGAAAATGCAAGAGCAGAGCATTATCATCTTTACTTACACCATCTGAACTGGAAAAACAAGCAAGAATTATTTTTCTTGCACACCTTAATCTTCTGGTTCAACAGGTAAAAACTGTTCAAATTATCAATCTATGCTATTTTTTAGAGGGTAGATTATATGAATTAACAGTATACAAAACTTCCTTTCTCTATACAATGTGTATATAGGCACATATATGTAAAAGGACACAGCTTTTTGCACACAACGTATCAACCAGTCCTAAAGAGAATCAAAGATTCAAATAGTACTGACATTTTTTGTTTACTATCAAAAGCTTATTCAAGTGTGTACTACTGCACTTCGTATAAGCAATCAACTGAGAAGACTGGTATGCAACAGAATGCATAGTAAAAATAATCCTTCTACAAATGCAAAGAGATGTTATAAGTTGCAAGGTACTTCTGCAACTGATTCAAAGATGCAGGTTCTAGAATACTCTCTATATAGCCCTCCCAGTGACAACCACTCAAAGTGATGATTATGGGTCTGTCACTACACCAGTGAAGCCCACTCCTAAAATCCCTAGACTAGCATCAACCAAGCAAACACTGCAAGTAGAAATCTAGTCATATCTTCATCAGATTCATACTTGAGCATCACCTGCATAAGCCAGAAGGTATAGGAAGAACACATTTCAAAGACAGTATTTGGGAAGAGATTTAGCACTATCTAACATGCAGGCATAGGGTTAGGGGCAAATACCTAAGGAGAACCATCCACAAATACCACATTCTTACTGCCATCTACCTCAGATGTGGAAGTAATGGGAGCTATAAAACCTCTAAGAGACACAGAAGCATAGCACAGAAAGTAGCAACCATAATGTTCCACACTGACAACTTGACATGTAACCTGGAATCCCACAACCTAGCTTTGAAGGTCAGCCACAGCTATCACAGACTGAAGAATTCTTACCTTTCCATTTATAGTGCAGGTGCATACGTATAATTATTTGTATTTTAAAGTTTCTAGGATGTAGGCTAGGAATTCTACTTTAGAAACCGTAGTTCTATAGTATTTCTGTTGTGGACAGATTTTAGATAATTTTAAAGATGAAAGCACTATACTTTTTCTTCACATTGCTGATTTGTAATGTCAAAGGTCAATGGCTTAGAAAGTAATCAAATGATCATGATTTTTTAAACAGAAATGTAGATGTTTTGTAGTCATGTTTAAACTTGTTTTATCACACTCTTCATGGTTATGGGCTGACTTCATAACAAAACTGAACACTGCAGCTGCATCTCCTCATAAGCAGTATCAAAGACAGAATTTAAAGGAACTAATTTGTTGCCACTATATTACAAGTATATGTGCACTTTAATCTTTGATTTGCTTTTAAGAAATTCACTAGTTGACACAATGCCCTAGTCTTTGTGCAGAAAAAAATTATTAAACTGTATCAGAAAGCTAAATGTACATCCAAGCTACAAGCCTAAGCCTTCAAGTATTACAGCCCAGATAGATTTTAAGATAAAACTGAATACCAAAAATATAGGTAGCCCTCAGAATTACCATAAGCAGTACGTCTGTTCAACACTACACAGAGGTATAAAACTGAAGTTTAAAAAAATAAATTCTATTTTTAAAAAAATTGTAACTAATTAGCCATGTTCTTCCACTTGACTGCATCATACTTTAAAAAAAAAAGTTACAGTGCAATCTCTACTTCTTTGTAGTTCACAAAGTAGTAAGATGTAGAAAGAGTTGCCCTGTTAACTAGATTAAGGATGAAGTTCACCATTTAAATCCCTAGTTAAAATTAAGAAGTATGGGAGTTACCTCAACTACAAACTTCATCAAAACCAACTCTGCCATTTGATTCCCTCTAGTGGAAGGAATGAATATTTAGCAGTTCTTATTTTTTGTTTAAGCAGAAATTAGGCTTTTGTTAGCCAAAGCTTTTTTTAAATGAAAATACAACCAAGTACTACTTGCTTTATTAAGTAGCACGCCGGAAGGATGTACAGAAGTTCACCAAGACATGCAAACTTTTTAAAGTTTGGTCATTCAGTCTCATCAAGAGATGTTTAGAGAGCTTTTCTGGCAAGGCAGCAGAACTGCTTTAAGGAACTCCCACCTCTTACTGTTTATTCCCACTCTGCATTCCCATCATTGTTCTAACACAACTGGTTGTCCCACTTTACTGAAAGGCCTGTTACCACCAAATACCCTGGACTACTTCTCGGTTGGATCAGTTCTTCAAAGCAGCTCCCCTCACAAGCTGCTGTGCAGTAAGAGCTGTTTAATGACAGTACCAAAGACAAATTAATAAGAGAAAAAGGTGTACTCCAGTTCTGAAATAAACCCAAGCACATCAACCAATGTGAGTTTTTTAGCTAGCTGAACACTGTCCTGGAAAAATATCACAGACTGGCTGAGGCTGCAAGGGAACTCAAGCAAAGCTACCCCCAATAAGCTTCCCAAGACCGTGTCAGGATGGTATTTTTAGTACCTCTTAAGGGCAGAGATGCCATAACTGCCCTGAGGAACCAGTGCCAGTGCTCAGTCAGCCTCACAGTGAAAAAGTGTTTCCTGATGTTCAGAACCTGCTGTGTTTCAGCTTCTGCCCACTGTGTCTCTCCCTTCACTGGGCACCAGAGAAAAGAGATGGGCTCCATCCTATTTGCACCCTCCCTTTGGGTATTTATCCCTCCTTGAGACTTCTCTCCTCCAGACTGAACAGTCCCAGTTCTCTCAGCCTTGCCTCGGAGAGGTGCTTCAGTCCCTTAATCATCCTTGGGGCTCTTTGCTGGACCTTCTCCAGTCCGCCCATGTTTCTCTAGTACTGGGGAGCCTAGAGTTGGACACAGTACCAGGTGTGGCCTCACAAGCAGAGAGGAAGGATCACCTCGTTCAGCCTGCTGCTAATATTCCTCCTAATGGAGCATACCATTCACCTTCTTTGCAGCAACGGTACACTGCTGGCTTGAGTTCAACTTGGTGTCCACCAGGACCCCCAGGGCCTTTTCTGTCGCACTGCTTTCCAGATGGTCTCCCTCAACATATATTGCCACTTGGTGTTGCTCTTCCATCTGTGTCCTGGTGTAGGACTTTGCATTTCTCCTTGTTTAACTACGTGAGTTTTCGCCACACCAGCAAGTTGAATCAACTTGCCTTACAATCAGACAAACATGAAAAAAGGCACAAGAGAAAAAGACTGAAGCAAGAAATGAAAAAGTACTAAGTGACAGAGGGGAAATAGACAATTCAGTGGTGACAATTAGATAGTTTGATTCTGCCATAATGTGAAGCCTGCATTGTGTCAAAGTAACAGAAACAATGGGTGAGGCATAGAATCAGGTGCAGATTGCTTAAGCAGTGCTATCTGATAAGCAACCGCAGCCTAAAAAATATTTTAGTTTTCAAATTCAGAAAGTCAGGAAAATCTGGACATTCACAAGCACAGAAAAATCAAAACCAGTTTTGGGGTAGGTTGCCAAAATTTGTGGGTTTCCCTCCAAGGAAGTTCAAATTAATCACAAATGGTCTCCTCCTCACAGCTGCCCTACATGTAGTACTACAGCTAACACTGACATAACAGGTCAGTATGACAACCCTTCCCCAAAGCAGAAAACACTGCCTCACTCTGCTGCGTGTCCTGAATATAATATTCTTCCCTCTCCAAACACCAAGAATAAATACATCAAAAGCTTTCTGAAAGCACAGTAGTTCCTGCATAGAAGTTTTTGGAGCAATTTGCATATGACACGGAATTCTATGATTTCAGACACAGTGCTCTTCATATGAGTGTTGAAGCCACCACACAACGCAATGTCAATATATTGCATACTAACAGTAAAAGCTGCTATACAACTTTAAAGTTCCAGCAACATGTGGAAACCTTGAAATCTTCCTGAACAAAAGTTCTAGAGAGAAAAAGGTCTAAAGAAAAATTATACATCAGCTGAAAAGGCTGGTAGTTATTTATGCAGTATTTGTACAGTCATTTTGCTTTCCACAACTCTATGCCACCCTAAACATTCCCACTACCGACAGACCTGCAGCAAGTTAAAACTTCACTCCTCTTATTACAAAGACAGGTATACAGTCCACTATTTACACATATGAACAGTCCATTCACCCAGTGTGGTGCTCTGACAACAACCACCAAAACCAGACTGACTGCAGATCTTTACAGAAGTAATCATTGGTTTCTCCGAACAGAATTCAAATCTTAACACTTCAGAAACAACTCAGTTATTCTGCCTGAGGGTGTTACTTCAAAATAGTGCTAGATTACTTCAGCAGCATTACTGAGCCACTAATATATACCTTTTTTTCCACCCCTTTCTTTTATAAGGACATTCCCAGCCAAGACATTTCCAGAAATAGTCCATTTCACTACTGCTAGGTTTTTTAAGTATTGAAGAAGTAAAAGGAATAATGAAAAGGAAATGAAACAGGTTTAGTAGGCTCAATTATAAAATGTAACTCAAATGCTTTCAGCTATTTTGGTAATTATTATCACACAACAATCATTACTATATTTTAGCTCATAGAAATAACATTAAATTACTTTTATAAAGGAAATACTTGGAAGAAAATACTGCAGGCAATAACATTGACCAAAACATCTGTGCACTATGATTCAAGATTGGAACAGAGAAATTATGCATCCTGCAGCTGTATTAAATTATTCTGAAATCCTGCTCCAAAATTTGTTATTTCTTTAATTACAATTTTCTAAATAAAACACGTTTTTATATATTTTGCCTTTAAGTAGTCTAAGGCATTGAACACGCTTCTTACCTGTAACTGTTGATACTGGGCTACATCAATCTTATCCAACGATTTTGACAAATCAGGCTGGTGGATAACATCCTCTAGATCTTCTGTGTCTTCAGTTTCAGATGTAGAAGCACTTTCTACTGTCACTTTCACAGGACCACCTGTCTAGTTATACCAGAAAAGAAAAACATGCCCACTCATAGAATTATAATGTGTAGCAAAAATTGAAGATTAAATCATATCAAAAGCTTAATTTAAATACAGTTGTTGCCCATCCATACAACTTTGAAATAAATTTGCATGAAACAGTATTTAAAAAATCAATCTTATGTGTGTCTATGTTGAGTACTTGTGGTGAGGATTTAGCAGCAGTCAGCCTCTGCAAGGCACAGTCAGGGCTACCCCATGCAGGACACAGCCAGTCCCAGCTGACCCACTGCAAGGCAAAAAACACTAGACGGGAACAAGAGGTGGGAAGAAAGAGTTAAGAAGCAGAAGGAACATCAGGCTGGGAGCAGGAAGAGTTGTTCTATGGTGGAGCCAATACTCTCACTCCCGCCAGGGAAGAACCATGTCAAAGCAGAGGGATGGGTCAAAGGAGCAGTTGTCCTTGGGCATCCTGTGCCAACCCATGTTTTCCCAAAGGACTGCAGTCCATGGGAAGCCTACACCAGAGCACAGGATAACTGCTGGCTTCCTCCGCAGTTGTCAGATCCTTCCGTGATGGAAACAAGATGCAAAAGAGAAGGGAGAAAGACTGGGATTTTTCTTCTCCTGCTGGTAGGTTTACTAGAGGAGCTCACAGACAGGTGCAAAAACAAGTATATAATCCAAATCCAAGACAGAAAAGATGGTGCAGAGAAAAATGCTGTCAGTTGTTCTTATTGCCTATGGAGGGATTGTGCCTATACTCCAACTTGCTTGCTCTTAAGACTAGGAAACCAAAAGATAGAGATAGAAATGGAAGTAAACTGAGTATCAAATAAGCTTCAACAAAATGCTGATATCAACTGGTTTTTTGCACTTTTGTGAGTGAGAATCTTTAAAAGTATCTTCCAGTCTTAACTTCCAGACAATGAGATTCTGTTGAGAACACAGTGCCCTTTTTCAGCATCTACCCACTAAAAACAAAACCAGTATGTGAGAGAAACAGTACCTGAATCTTCACTGGCAATTTTCCAACACAATCCAATGCCCTGCCTCTAAAGTTAGGGAAAAAAAAAAAGCAAAACCACACTTTTGAGGAAAGGTTATATAATGTTCCAAAGACAGGATTCTAGGACACATGAACCAGTAAGAGTAAAAACAGTATCACACACTGCACTATATCCTTTTAAGCCTCATTACAGTCTCATTTCATTCTATAAGTACCCTCTACTTAATCATGATTTAGAGCAACACTACTGGATGCTAACATTAAGATAGGCATCTTCAATAGGCATCTTACTTGGTTAATTATTTTGAACTAAAGTCAACAGGAGAATTTGGGGTTCAGCATTTTGAAAAACAAGCTTAATAACTACAGTTACAATAGAGCATTAAGTAATTCTTTTGTTTAAATAGTTATATAATCTCCATTTTGAGAGGCCAAGGTCTGAGGAATAGATTAAAAAAAACCCAAAACCAAAACCAAACAAAAACTGTTTCAAAAGACAGTTTCCACGTGTAAGTTTTGTTCAGCTTTATTTTAATTTACAGGACTTAGATGATCACAATAATTATGCTGGTATTGGGTAGGGTGAAGCAGAAGGAAGAGGCAGGAAAATAACTAAGCACCTTGAACTGGATCTCAAATCAACTATACTACAAGTTTAGAACACTAACTTGCCTCTTCAGCTATGATACATCTGAAAAATCATTATTAACAAAAGAACAAACAGACAAGGTAGGTTGGGTTGTGGTGGGGTTTTTGCTGCAAATGAATATTCCTACAGCTATCATATGTTTTTGTGTATTATTAGAGTAGAATTTATGCAAAATCCTCAAAATTTATATAAACAGAAAAAATGATGACATTCTGTGTAACTTTCAAATTGTATTTTAAAAAGCTAACATTGTTTTCTATTATATTTATCATGCAAGTTTTATGCTTTAGTATTTTCCCTTATACTATGAAAACCTCACCTGCACCTCTTTGCACGTTCTGCAGTCCGCCAAGGAAGGAAGCCTTTTGTGCCTGGTGCTAGTGGTTTTGGTGAGTAACTCTCTCTCACAGAGGAATTTTTTTTCCCAGGACTTACAGATTTTTTAGATGATAATCCTGGATTGAAGAGCAAGATCAGAAGAAAAGAGAACTCATTATGCCTAATTATTCACATACAAATTCACAGCTTAATGTTCACACAATTTCCTATGTAATAATAAGGACTGTAGGAAACCTGCCATTCAGCCTAATTTTGCTAAAGCGTCCAAAAACTTGCAATTAGAAGCTGGTATACTTATCTGCTGTTAGGTTATGCAAGTAAGATAAGCTGGTTTCCAAAAAATGAGGTAAAGTTTTGTAGTGGAAGAGGTTTATTCACACCACGAATTTCAGATATCTAATTCCATTGTCTCACGTCAGAGTTTAGACAGTCCACGTAGACAATAAAGGAATCTAAGTGCTTCAAATTGCCCTCTAGTGGCCATAGAGTGAAGAACATTGTTTTATTCATGCGCAAACAAATTAAAAATAAAGCTGGTACTCATGCAGATCGCTTGTACAGGACACTGGCAACCTCTTATCAGTCCCATGAGAGGACTAATGAGAAATAGTAGGGTTCACTGGTTTGGTCTTTTTTTGTTGTTTAAATCATACAGCATCAAAGCAGACCTAGGCAAAGAAACCTAATGTGGATGATCACTCTACCTCATGTTCTCTCTAAGTCAGAAATCGGTAAGTCTAGAAAACTAATCACCTAATATTTCCTACAGTTAAACTAGTGAGAACTCAGGTTATTGTTTCTCTGAGATCAATAAAACAACTGATTTTGTAATGGTACAGAAATGTATAACTTAGGTAATGGGATTCAAAATTTCAATTCATTCTGAACATAATAAACAGGACAGTTTCCACCTCCTGACTCCCTCCTTTTCTTAAAAATAACCCCAAAACACATAAAAAACCCACACACAATGAACAACCCCAAACCAGAAAAAAACCCAAACAAAAAACCACAAAACCCTCCACAACCACATTTGCCAGGCATTTTTTCCTCCCACCACCACCACCCTGCTCACCACAGTTAATTTGTACAAAGACTTCTATTTGATTTATGCTTACCTCTCTGCTTCCAGATAACTAAAGTGAAGATGAGAGACAGTGAAATGTATCACAGTGAAATTTTTAGTAGCTTACTGAATAATGTTTAGTGTATTGCAGCTATCAGTACTTAATTATAAATATTCAAGATACCTATGTTATTTTAAGCATACTACTTAAAATAGGTTTACATGAAGTTTAAAAAAAAAAAAATCTTAGAACATTCTGTACACGAGTTAAAAAATGCATGTTTGTTTGTTCTGGCAGAGGACAGCCTGCTACAGAAAGGTTACAACAGCAGGAGAACTACACAACTTACTACTGCCAGGCTTTGCAGAAGGGAATGCTTGTGAAGACACAGAATAAAGATGTGCAATGCTTCCAACACACTTAAAAGTCAGTATATCCTACTATTTTTCCAGCCACATATCTAGCAGCACTAAAAACAAAAGCAAGTTTCCTACAGATACCAATGATGATAGAATACACAATATAGAATTTAAAAGAAACAGATTTTTTGAGACGAGTATTCTGTAAAACATTAACATTTAGACACATCATACATTTTTTAATTTAAGCTCTTAAGCATTAAGATAAAATTTTCTAGACAAAATTTACTATAGCCAGAAAAAACAAATAATTACCAATACGAATAGTAGCTTTTCCTTTCCGACCACTTCCTAAGACAATAGTTCTTTTCTTTGGCTTAGTTTTCAAAGCATCTTTGGAAGACGGAGATATTAGCCACTTATACTGGAATTTGGGGTTTTTTTTAAAAGAAAAATAAATCACTTTAGTAACTGACAGTTGAAGAGGTGCTTACTTAAAATTAGAGGGGTTTGTCAGATATAAAGAACACTGCTACTTACGTAAAACTTAATAAACTGTAAAATCAAGAAAAAACAGTCTCACAAAGCCCAAATTCAAACACAGATTATAGTCTATATTACCAGAAAGTGTTCCCAAAACACCACTCTAATATCCCATCCAATATTATCCTTTCCCCTGTGCAAAACACTTCTCCTTTTATAGCAAAAAAAAACCCCAGCATCAACCCTATAAAGAGGCAACCCGGGCTTCCGCACTTCATTTTCAGTAAACTGGCTTGATAGGAATGACTGGCTCAGGCCAAAGCTCTCCAGAGTAATAAAAGCTTCCCTAACATGATTTTGTATTACTGATAAAGTCAGTATTTTAAAAAACATTAAGTTTATTTTTACTGCCTGTAATGAAAATTCATCCTTACAAAGTAAAAGCCCTGAACTAAACTTAAGAGACAACAGTGATCAAAGGCCACAGCTGTACTTCAAACTTCATTTCCTTACAGCAACAGCTCTGTTCCTCAAGGCTCCCCTCACCCTGATAAAAAGTTTAATTACTCCTGGTAGATATTCTTAAATTACCCTGCACTTACTTTTCAGTGTGCATCACTAGTACAGGGTCTAGTGCTGAAGCAGCCATTGAAGGAAATAAAGATGACATTAACACAAAGCTTGTCTCAGATAGCCCTAAATCCCACATCAGAGTACTAGGAACTGTAGGCCAGAGTTATTCCTATCTAAAGCATCAGAATGATTAAAATGCCATTATTGCGCTTTAACTAACCAAGTTAACTAACCAAGTTGCGCTTTAACTATCCAAATTTATCATTATCAAGAAAAACAGGGGGTTTTTTCACTTTGGACTCAATTAATCCTCGTACAAATTTTGCTGCGTCTACAGCTAGATCTAGCCCCTGTGCAAGTGAACCGATCATTTTAAACTAAAACACACCCAGAAAGAGTAAAATTAAATTGCAGACTTTTAAGAGCAAAAGTAATTTTAGTTTTACTAGACACCCAAAAGGGCAGCTTTACTGGGTTAAACCTAAAGTTCATCTAGCCTATAGACTGTCTCATCTGGGTGTCTCATCTCTAAGTATAAAGACAGCAAGATAAAAAACCAGTGTTTTGAAAGCATCCTATTTTGTAGACACATTCAACAGATTTTCCTTTAAGATATTCAGTCATTCAGAAACTACACAAACTTGCCCCTATTACACCTATAACCTATTACACTCAGTTAAATCTACGATTGCAGTTCACTATACTGCTTCACAGTGCTGCTAAAATAATACAGTTTTTGTTTTAGGTGCCTGTCAAATGTGAAAGCCTCAATCAGCAGTAGACAACTCTTCTTGCCAACCTAAAAACCCAGCCCAGAAGGCAATCAACTATATGCTACTGAAAAACAACCAACCAGGTTTTACACGAAGCAGCATGGAAGGAAAGACAGCAGTGCCTGGTGGAAGAAGCAAAGCTACTTAGCAAGCTGGTGGTCAGTATTTCTTCATTCATGTTGTTAATGAAATATGAAGATTACTAGCACTGCCAACAAAACTTAAGATACCACACTAACTGGTTGAATATAAAACTAATGTCTTGAGTCGAGTGATCTTTTAGCATATGGGAGATTCCCCAGAGTTGCTTCTTTCCATGGTTTGACTTTCCAATCATCTTTAGCATTTCCAGGCAGATGCTATTTTCATGTGATCCCTGTGACATTTTGCAAGCGTTGATTGCATCCGCCAAGCAGAAAGAGTACTTCTTCACAACCAACCTCAACTTCTCAAAAAAGGTCTTCTAGAGATTGAAGTGGGGAACTGTATTAATCCTCCAGAAATTCTATACACAAATTCTCAGTTTATTAGACAGTCCCTACCCATCCACAGCTCAGACTTTATTTAGTCTTTTCAAAAACCAAAAGAGCATTAAATTCCAGCACTACAACTGGGATTGCTGAGACCCTTTTGAGAACCGAATCAGATTTCTGTCTATTTGAACAGTATATCTAATCATAAATGGTCTAGCTATTCAATTTATGCACATTACTGTCAACTCTGTGTGGACTACTGGACAAAGATGAAAAGGGGTACTGTACTTTACTGAACTCTGTTTTCATAGGTGGTTTGCATTGGAAAGGATAGTCTTGAGTAACTTAAAAAAAAATTAAAGAAGTTAGTGACAAGAAATAAGTTTCAAAATAAATTAAATGTTAAATTTTAAATTGTGGTTTCCTTTAATTTTTAATTAGAAGTTATTAATACCAAGTTGACAAGGACACATATAGTAGAAAGCCCTCCAGTAGTCCAGGAGCAATATTCAGTTAACATTCTATGGTAATGTCCAAACACACACACAATTTCCATTTTTCTTTCCATTTAATGTATATGCAGGTTTTATTACATGTGACAGCTTTAGTTCCATAAGAAATCAAACAAAAAGCCCAATACAGTAACATGTTCCCCATAGTGGTTTTAGGTTTTCCCCAAGACAGTGGTTTTTTCTTTGTACTGAGTCAAACCTCTGTTTGTAACTAGAATAGTCGTTTTAAATTAATTTTGAAAAAAGTCACCCTTTAAAAAAATAAATGCTATGGAAGCTACAAAGAAAACCCCAAACTCATTCCAAAATGTATAATACATACCTCTGAATCAGCACTATTTCCATTCTTAAGAACTCTTTCAATAATATTTTTCACCAGAACATGACCTAGAATGAATTAAAATACCTTATTAAGAATTTTCTGTAAGAGACAACGCTTTATGTGAACAAATAGATCATTGAATAAACAGTACACATCACCTATCCTGCTTGTCTTCCCATTTTAAAAATGTCTAGGAAATTACTGAGGCATGTCCTTTTTTCCTTAAAAGCAGTTTACCTTTCCCCATATAGCTACTGAAGAAAAAAAAAAAAACCAACAACCACACAAAGAGGATAAATGCAGGCACAGATACATACCAATTAATGGATTTTTTCTTATGTCAAGTACCACTAATGTTGTATTAGTTTGAAGAGCATCTAATAATGACCTTGCTCCCTCATTGGATATTCCACACTGCTGCAAATCAAGTGCTAAAATGTTTAAGGAGGAAAAAACCAAATCAGTGGAGGTAGTACTGCATTTAGTTAGCAATTTAATTTAATAGTCGGTATCTAAAAAAAGTAATCCTGCTGAAAACCTCCACTTCATAGAACATGAAGCATGAGGAATGAGAACATGATGATAAGTCATGTGTAAAAACAGGAGTATTACTTTCAAAGAAGACAACTAGAACTTTTCAACATTAAGAAATAACTGTTAACATCTGAAGAGGAGTTAATATGCACCACTCTACAATCACTGTGAGCAACCCGGGCTAGTGTTCAGTCACCCCCACAGTAAGAAGGTTTCATGCTGATGAGGAAAAACCTCCAGTGTTTTAAACTCTACCGACTCAGTCTTGCCTTGTACCTACGCATCACTGGAAAGAGTCTGTCTCTATCTCCTTTACAACCTCCCTTCGGATATTTGTAGACCCTAGTAAGATCCCACTCTGAGCCTTCTCTTCTCCAAGCCAAACAGTCCCAGCTTCCTCAGCCTTTCCCGAAACCAGAGCTGCTTTAGTCCCTTTATCATCTTAGTGGCCCTTCCCTGTACTCTCTCCAGTAGCTCCAGTTCTCTCCTGTACCACAGATTCCACGGCCTCACTTGTGCTGAGTAAAGAGGAAGAATCACCTCCCTCAACCTGCTCACAAGTCTCTGCCTAATGCACCCCGGAACACCACTGGCCCTCTATGCCACAAAGGCACTTCACTGTTTCATGGACAGCTTGCTGTCCACCAGGATCTGCAGCACCCTTCCTGCAAAGCTGCTTTCCAGCCACACAGCCCCCAGCATGTTCTAGTGCACGGGATTATTCCCGTCCAAGTGCAGGACTGCACTTCCTTTTCTTAAACTCCATGAAGTTCCCACCAGCTCAGTTCTCCAGCCTGCTGAGGTTCCTCTGGATGGCAGCACATCCTTGCCTTTCCAGGGATCCAAGTAAGAATGACTGGTCTGTCATTTACCGGGTCCTTCTTCCCAGACTTCTTGAAAACAGGCATGACATTAGCTATCCTCCAGTCCTCATGCAGCCCCTCCCAGTCACCATGATCTTTCAAAGACTACTGAGAGTGGCCTAGAATTACATCAGCAAGCTTCCTCAGCACTTGTGAATGCATCCCATTAAGGCCTAGGGACTGCTGTTTGTCCAGTAAGTATTCTCTAACCTGATCCTCTTCTATCAGTATGGATCTTATCTGCAGACCTGACTCAAACTATAAAACAAAACAATAAAACAGGTATTTGATTCCACATACAAAATGTAGCTGGTGCTAGACCAGCACCATTAGTAATTTTGTATAGATACACTGTAGAACAAATTAATTCTCAAAAATCCTGAAGGACAATACTAGATAGCAGAACAGTATTCAGATACTTCCAAAGAGGAAGAGAGATTTCTTCGGGGGAAAAAAAAGAGTACTCTTTCCCACCTACATAGTGAGTTACTCCTCTGGCTGCAACTGCTATAACTGACAATTTTAAGTCTTCTGCCTGCCACTACTATATTTTAAGAGATGTAGTAGTGAGATATAGAGGTATTAGAAAAGATAGAAGAGATGGAGATATGGAAATCTCCTTGCAAAAATCCTTACAGCAATTATTAATAACTAGATATGAAGTATACAGAGAATTTGCTGGTGTAGGCAAAGTTATATGCTATATGGAATATCTCAATATCTATACATCAATATATCTATAGTTACTATATAGGGAAACTCCTAAATTACTCTGCTGCTCATCAGTAAAAGACTTTGTAATACCTTTTAGCCAAAGGTCCTCTCCTAGACAGTCTGCAAAGGCACTTGCTCCTCTATCTCCAACGAGCATGTTGCAGTTCAAAGTAATTCGCCTCAAACCTGACATATATTCAAGGTCAGGTCTCCTGTAACGTAGGCTTTCAGCCCAAGCTTCACCATGTCTTCTTATTGCCTGGTGCTTTGCAAATAAAGAAGCTGTTATCAAATGTAACGGCAAAGCCATTACTGATGACAAGATCACAAGTCACCTTTTTTTGTAAATCAAGTTCAATGGCTTGAATGCTGGTATAAGAAACATATGCTGGTAAAAGTACACCATTTCTGAGTTTAAGAAATATACCTGATTTTTAAACCTTACTGGTAACTCATATTTGTTCTGACTACCCAGTTTGCAATGCAAATTATTAAACTTGGCTACAAAGTATCTTATTACCTTCTTTTGACAGACACTTTCAAGGCACATTAAGTAGGAAATATAGACATACTACGAAATTTTGTGCTTTCATGGAAATCACAATTAACATTAATCAAAATACAGTACTAGGCACAAGCTTACTGATCAGTTAATCAGTAGTTTCTAAACTGTAAACTTGATTATTCTTACCCAGTGCTTAAGAATACTTGAGACATTTTTCAAAATTACTGACAACAAAAGAAGCAGTCCCTAAAACAAGTGTCTGATGTGTACAGCTCTAGTCCTCATTTAAAGAAAGTACTTTACTCTATTATTTAATTGATGTTTTTTCCCTAAGAAATACCAAATTTAAATCCCACATCAGTAAACTAAACTACTTTTGTCATACAAAGTCACAGCTTTTATAAGAATGCACACCTAACTTCGGTATTCACACAAGCTCCTCATGAAGCGTCTTAACAGATTATGAGCTTTAAAGTAAAAGTAAAAAATTATATGTATTAAGTTCTTACAAACGCCATTCTGAGAAAGTCAATTAAATTACCTTCAATACATTTGCTATATGTTCTGCCCCTCGCCACGTGAGGCTACATGCTGTGAAGTTTACAAATCTGATAGTAGTTGTATTCTTTATACTCTGACAGATTGCTGAAGAAAACAAAAGCATGCAAGTTATCTACACATAGCACTTCCATATTATCAGAACACACTTCTTCAGTGGCCTATTAAGAGGCCGCTTTAACAGCCAAAAGCTTTGACAAAGAACAAGAGCTGAAATACAGAGTATATTTTAAATACACTTAATGTGTTCTAAGTTTATACATTTCCAGTGCAAATGTTCAGCAAAGAGTATCTGAACAAGCTAGAACATATTTTATTCCAGTTTACTTATAGAAACATAAACAAATCAGGAAAGAGTTAAGAAATATGAATGCTGTTTTAAATAAAAGTATAAACATCCCTATAAAGTAGTATAGTTATTTACTTGCATGAAGTGAAGAAATTCAAGCCCTTAAATGCTATTGAGTTATGCAGAATAAACTGAAGATTGTTATTTTAATCTCCATAGACAAATTTAAAACAGGAATGGAAATACCGAAAAATTTGCTTACCTATTTGGAAACTTAAAAAGAGAAAAGTTTATTTACAGATTTTGATTCTGAACTTACTTTCCAACCCTCCATCTCCAATTGGACAGTGGGCTAAGGAGACACTCTCCAGAGATGAAGCTGAGGCCAAGCCCTTAAGAATAAAACAAACAATGTTGTTATCTAGCTTGAAAAGCAAAAAAGAAGAGAAAAGACCAAGTCACCCAAATTGCTCAAACTCTGCTCCTTACAAGAAACTCTAGGGGATTCAGATGAAGGTCTAAACAAGCAAACCTTCAAGTTCAGTTTAAGCGGGTTCATTTCTTTAGCACAGAGGAATCTTGCCTGTCGGCAACCAGCAGCAACCTCCCTTCCTAGAAGCCACTCACGAGCAAACTGGAGCTTTTCAGTAACACATATGAAGACCTGTTTTTATCTCCTCAGTGTTCCACAGCTTCCCTTCCATCACGCACATGCACAGTGGTTTCAGTCACAAATGCATGTGATATGCCTCAAGCACATGGCAGAGATGTTGCTAAGACCTTTCTAATATACCGTGACGTGATTCTGAGACTTGCTTCAGTGAAGAGTAGGTTATACTAAATGTCTAAGTAGAAACATTCTATATGTATATACAAAGACTACATAAAGATATCTTAGAAGAGAAATATCCCTGTCTGCAACAAATACTTAAAAAATTTAGTTGCTACTATTCTTTGTTCTGGACATATTTTCCATTTATTTGTATACTATTATATTCTCACCTTTGTTAAAAGTGCTAGGTCTCTTTCCCTCAGAAGTAAACCCTGCAGTTCTAAACTTTTTAGTACATCTGATATACTGAGACATTCTCTCACAGCTTTGCATAGTTGGCCAGTCAAGTCTTTTGACAGAGTTGCTGGAATTCTCCTTCTAAAGTAAGTTTTGTATCTTTCAACACCTAGTAAAAAACAAAAATTACACATCAGTAAAATCCAATCCCTATTGGCTTAAGAGCAGTTATAATCATACTTTCCTTTTTTCATGTACTTTCTTAAATAAAAATAATTCCTTAGGCATAACAATTCCTCCCCCCATGTATTCAATCACACAGAAGACTTACGCAATGAATTCGAACACGCATACCTCAACATACTTATCTTTTATACAGACCTGATTCTTCAAGACCATGTTGATGTAAACTTCTGATTCCAATAGAAGTCAGAGTCTTATTATGCCTGAGAGCATTCAGAAGTGGTGCCCAATCAGAAGCTTTGATATGATCTACAATTAGATCAATAGCATCATGAGTCACGTTAGCCTTCACAGCTTTCAGCGGGAGAGAGCCTTGAAGTTCACAAAGGTGTTCATAATGTGAGTAGAAATCCAGCATGCACTGTCTTCTTAATTTGACTGACTCAATCATTTCTTTTACGTGATAAATTTCTCTCTAAAATAAGAAAGGGAAAAAAATACCAACTTTTTTCAATATGTAACTATCTTGCAACACAGTGCCAATTCAACATACAGACCCAAAAATGTGGAAATGTTCCTGGATATTGTATAGCACTTACACGTCTTTAATGTGTAGCTATAAAACCTAATGTCTTGTGATGCTCAGTATCTGTGCAAGTAAAGCTAAATGACTAAAGGGCTTGGGAAAAAAAACGAACACCAAAAACCAAAAAACCTGCATTTTTATTTTCCCCACGCTAACAGGTCTATCAAGAACACAAAAGCCCTGATCTTTAAGCACTGACTGTTGTAGAGATCTTGTTTTCATCTCAAGATTTAACCTTATAGCGTCAAGGTCTGCCCAAAAGCCTTGGCCACTCCCTGACACACTATCAAGGGAAACACACAGAAATAGTTGTGAGCTTCTCTGCTACTTCAGTTAGAAGTCTAAATTCTCATCATACATAATAAAACTCGTCCCCCTAAATATTTTTGCTATTGCACACCGGATTTACATATCCCAATAAAATTCAGTAAGCACTTTTCAGGCATAAGTTTTTGTTATACTTTAGAACCCACACAGAAAACCACTACTAACTTCCAAGAAGAATCTCTAAATGACATATGCTATGCTATGACATAGCTATTAAGAGTTAAGTAATTCTACAGTCTCAGTAGGGACATTTGTCAGTATATTTAGAAGATTTATTTATTTATTTATTTATTTATACTCAAGACGGTATTAAGTATTCCACACAGGATATCAAACATTGTTCACATTGCAAACATTTTTTCTTATTTGCCATAAACTAGAAAGCTTCAACCAATCTTCTCAAATATTCTGTATGTCAAATTAGGACAAGTTACTGGACATATACAAGCATGTGAGGACAACTATTTGCAAAAACATAATTTAGAAAAAAGTTATCATATTCTTAGCATCTAAATTACTGGAAATGTAGTAATAATAAGATATAAACTCTAATAATACAGTTGCTCCAGACCCTTTTACTTCTTTTTAGCTCTGATTTCAAGTATTTAAGGACCACACTACGGCCACAGGAACAGAAATTATTAAATTATAATCCAACACTTCAGATTCAGAAAGTGGCCATAGGTTTTAAGGTACCAATGGCTTCTGCTGATGTATCAATGTGCAAAATATTAGCCTTTTATCTCCAAATCTTAAGCAATATTCTTTTCATGGGGGCTTTCATAGCAACCCCTTAACACCACACCTCTAATTGAAGAAATGCGCTTCTGGCCCTAGCACTGACGTTGAGCTCACTTGTAGGTAGAGAGAAAAAAGGACAAACTAATCAGATCCACAATGCTTTCCAAACAGAAAACAACTATGTAAACTTGAACTCTTCTGCACTGAAGTTAGTGTATCTGATACCACCATAGCATACCCTGACTGGATCTGACAGTGTATGCAGACAACAATTATGTACTCAATACGGATATCAGAAAACATCACACTAGCTGGCGACAAATTACAAGAAAAATACAGCATACAGTAAAACTGAAAAACCCAGTTCCATGCTAGGAGTTTTCAAGAAGCTATGAGTTTATAGCGATTAAAATAATCAGCTAGCTAAATGTGTCGGGTGGGCAAGCAGACGGCACCCAAGAGCACTGCCCGTAGCAGTCAGGGCCACATCCCGACCTGCGGGGCACACGGGGAGGCCGAGCCGCACTCACTCAAGGTGGGCGCGCCTTGCGAAGCGCGGCCTGGGGGTCTGCCGGGGCCGGGCACCCTTTACCTGACCTGCTGCAGCACTGTCTTTAAGGATGTAAAACAGCACCAAGCCACAGAGGACTACGGTTAGCACCGGGTTAAAAACAGCGGGGTTTTTAAGCTGCACCCATCAATACCGACACCGACTCCGGGAACCACTTCAGACCGCACGCTACTGAGCGGGCATCAACAGGGGGCAACGCAGTCCGCCACCACCCACACGGGCTCGCGAGAGGCGGCCGGGAGCAGCCACCCGCCGGTCGCTCCCGCACTCACAACGCCCCCGCCGCCGCACCCCGGCCC
>VZRV01007665.1:83817-106741 GCA_013398115.1 Falcunculus frontatus
CCGGGTCTCCCACTGGATCACAGCCTCCTCCAGGCATCCACCCGCTCCAGTGTGGGCACTTCCCCCATGGGCTGCGGGTGGATCTCTGCATCCCACATGGATCCCCATGGGCTGCAGGGGCACAGCTGCTTCACCATGGTCTCTTCACCACGGCCTGCAGAGGAATCTCGGCTCCAGTGCCTGGAGCACCTCCTCCCCCTCCTTCTTCACTGACCTTGGTGTCACCATGTTGTTTTCCCTCACATGTTCTCACCTCCTCCTCTTCTCTGACTAGAATCCAAAATTTTGTGCCTTTGTTTTGATTTTCTTCTTAAATATGTCATCACACAGGCGTTACCAGCCTCTCTCATTGGCCCAGTTCTGGCCAGCAGCATGTCCATCTTCAGAGCCATCAGCCATTGGCTCTGCCAGACATGGTGGGAAGCTTTCAGCAGCTTCCTCACAGTCCACACAAAACCAATACAAGAATAAAGTGTCCTTGTACTAAGCTGGTATTTATTTGATGGTACCTAAGAATTGCCTAGACAGATTTTTTTGATCAACAAGTAAGGTGTTTTTTTCCCTGGATTTCACTGCCATCAATGTCTCAATCTGGAAGTAGATCGTTCTTTTCTCACTCGTTTTTCCACTGTTCTCCTCAACATCATTTCATGGCCCTTTTCTCCTGCTTCCAGCTTAAACACCCAGTTTCAGTTTTCTCCAGAGAAGTCATAAATAAATCTTTGTACTGGCAGAGAAAAAAATCTAAGAGGAATCCAATTCAGTGCAATCCCCAGTACAGACACAGGCTGGGCAGAGAACGGATCAAGACTAGCCCTGCAAAGAAGGACTTGGGGGTGCTGGTGGATGAGAAGGTGGACATGACCCAGCAGTGTGCACTTGCAGCCCAGAGCAAGCAACGTGTCCATTCCAACCCAAATGATTTTATGATTCTGTAATTCCAGGAATGGTGTTTCCATGTGTTTTCCAACATGTGTTAACTGCTGAATATAAATTCACTGTATTGTTATAAGTGTTTTGGTCTAAGTGTTAAAATGGTAATAAAGTTAATAGGGTAAGTCTTAACTTTGTAATAGAGTTAAGGAGTGGTTTGGATTTAAAAATGCTTAACTGTTTCTAAATGTATACGTTTGGTCGCTAAGTTTATACATTTGATTGTTACTCATTTAAAACTTGTTTAATTGTATCTGAAAGTTCTATGTAGTCAAATAGGCTGTGTTGGGACGAGAGAGAGTAGTCCAGATAAGAACATTCAGCAGGCGCGAGCCCTATTCACAGAACAGGGCACTCTGGAAAGATCTAAAAACAGACATCATCACAGAGACAACTGCATAACATTGTCCTGTAGGTCATCAAGAAAAAATCATGATTGGACAGCAGAACGAGCCAATGGAATCAGCCCCTAGGAAAATGATTGGTCCAGGATGCACCCTGAAACTAACCAGTAACATCAGACATGCAAATTAGGCATCAAAAGTGTTCTGACCAATCAAGAATGAGCCAGAGACTATATGAACTGTCCTAGTGCTCAGCACTAGGTCCTTCTGAGGTGGCTTGCTTATCGAGGGAGCACCCGGCTATGCCCGTGTCATTACATCGTTGCTCTGCCTTGCTGTGCTGGGCATTGGGGCTACTCCTCTCTGCCCGTCCCCAGTTGCCCTTTCAATAAACCAATTACTCTAATTAGCAGTTTTGTCAGACTGTTTCTGGCAGTATGAAACACATTTTAGTGTATTTTATGTAATGTTATTAGTAGATCACTTTCTTTACATTATTGAGCACCAACTGATAACCTGCAAATTCAGATTTCCAACCTGCAAGGAACACTACAGGTACAAACTATACAACCTTGTTTCTGATGCAGTTTAAAGATATAATGACGTGGTTGTTGGGGAGGATGAAACAGGAAAGCCTTGTGAATATGATTGTCTAAGTTTGGAGAATATGAAACCTATAAGTGAAATAGAATTAAGGGCAGAGTTTGATATCTGAAATGCCAAACCCCAGTTACCGAACAACTGGAAAACAATGGTATGGCTGCTGAAGGTAGCCCCCTTCTTGATTGAACAATACCCTCTGCTTGCAGACAGGTCCAAGGGTCAGAGCAGACCCCGCCAACCTGGCAGGGATCCAGAAAGCAGTTTTTAGAGTTTGAAATACAAGACAGTATGGTAATGTAAGGATTCTCATAGGCTGTATGTAAATGCTATAGGACTCTGTATCTTGTACTACATTGGTCAAGTAGACTAGAATATTCAGTAGAAAGAGAGATAAAAGGATCGCAAAGTTCCGGTCCGCTCTCTCTTTGTCTTCTCTTCTCTACCGGCGCCTCTTCGCCTGCTCCTCTTCGCCACCTCTTCTTCTTATCAGCTCTCTACCTCGGCCCTGCCCAGAGCTGCGGCTAGCAGCTCTCTGCAGGGCCTCTTCACCCATGCCCTAGCAATAAATCGCTTGCTTCAAGACAACTTTTGACTCCAGAGATCTCTCATCGTTTGTCCCGACCGTCCGAACCACGTGATTCTACACATGGTGATGCTGGAAATTTTAGCCATTATTTAAATTATTTAGTTGTTGCGTGTAGTGCCTGCTCATTTTACACTACCACATGAAAAGTCTAACAAAGGCTTAAGTTTTACTGCAGTACATGGACTAATGCAACCATGCTGTATGTGATGTGTTGGCCTTGGCTGGCTGCCAGACACCCACCCAACCCAGGTGCTCTTTCACTGTTCTTCCACACAATAAGGGAAAACAAAGTAAGATGGAAAAGCTTATAGGCTGAGATAAAGACAGAGTGACAGCTTACTAAATATTACCATAGGCAAAACAGACTTGTCTTGGGGAAGATTAATTTTCTTGGTGGTAAGAATCACACACACTTACCTACTCCTTTTCTTCCCAGCCTCAACTTGACTCCTTCATTCCCAACTCATCTACCTCCTCCCGCTTCAAGATGCATGAGGCACTACCAGTGCCTGTATGATTATCGGGAAAATGTAAATCGTACAGGATTCTCAATCTTGAAGGATTTTGAAGTTTCTGAAAACTAAGAACAAATTCAAAAATATAGTTTTTAATTGGCTATTGTCCTGGTTCTTGGCCAGGACAGGGTTAAGTTTTGCAGTAGCCAGGAGGAGCGTGGCTAGGACACAGAGGCTATTCTCTATCACCTCACATCATTGATGGGGCAGGGTGAGGAGAATCTCTTCTGGCAAGAAGGGGTCTCTTCCAGTCGAGAAAATGTAGCAGAAGCCACCCTGTGTTGCTTATTGATGTGGGGTCTGCAGTGAGCATTTTTGCATGTGAATCACTCTCTCTTTTGTACAGTTCTGTTGTTGTTTTATTGTTGTTATTACTGTTCCTTTTCTTATCTCATTGCTGTAAATTGTTCTTAACCCATGATCTTTGCCTTTTATGGCTCCAGTTGGATGGAACAGAAAGGGAGAAGCACATGTTTTTCTTTTTTTAGTGGGAGTACTAAATTGGGGAATACCACCTCTAAGCCAAGACTGCCATATATCTTTAAAGGTAACTTGTTATCTGTATTACAGAGGCAAATGAATATCTGCTGGAACAGCATCCCCAGAGGCAGTATAGAGCAATTGGTAATGAAAGTCAATACTGCCCACTGTATTTCTAGCCAGGTCAGAGGAGCAATGCAAACTTAGGAATACAGTGAATGAAACGTATACAAAGTAAACAGCAGTAACAGCATGATTTTTTATATAAAATCGTTTTGGACGATGAGGTACATACAGTTGCTCTCACAGTTCTAAGAGAACATGCTGCTAATGGCTCGGTGCTTACCCCAAAGAGTACAAGATGAGAATATACTGCACTGAGTAGTAAATAGAATCTAGGTATTTCTCAAGTGATGGTTTCATTAAAAAAAAAAAGAAAGAAAAAAAAAAGAAAAAAAAAAAGAAAAAAAAAAGAAAAAAAGAGCGTGAGAGAAAGCAAAGCTAGAACTGGGAAGATGAATGTAGAGATGTGCAAGTATGCAATCCTGAGAAAAGTGGGAAAGAACAGTGAGGCAGGAATGCTTCAAAGCACCTGAAAAGTGGTTTGAATGAAATGGCTTTTGTCATGAGTAAGTAAATAACAAGGCCTCTGCCATTGTCAAAACATGACATCGTTGTGAAGACTACAGTGATGCTGTTGGACCCAAGATCAAATGCTCTCCTCTGACATGTTTCAAAAACTACAAGAGAAGGCATGCCTATTTGGAACCATATTTGCTTGACAATCTTCCATCATATTCCAGTCTTTCTTTACAGGTAGGTTTTCTGTCTAACTTTAGGTTTTACTAATCAAACTAAGTGATAGACTAGCATTCAGTTTTGTGAAAAGCAACAGCTTTAATATGGAGGATGATGCGTTTTTGTCAGGTAGGTAATAATAACTGTCCAACTTCTATTTTTTTCTCATGTCTGGTAATGAGAGATATTCCTTTCTTGACTCAAATTGATCAAAGTTATTATTCATTCGATGCTGCTACTGTAATTTCCTATACAGAGAAAACACCTTTCTGGACTACCAAAATAGGAATGCAAGCAGTTAACGAAGTCACTGTGCTCAACTGTGTTCACACATTTTCTTGAACAGCAGAAAGACACTGAATTGGGGGTTTAGACAATACTTGGCTAATATTGGGTAGCTAATTCTATTAATCCACGTAACTGTCTAGGTTCAAAGAAAACAAATACAAATTAGAAGTTGCTATAAAATAACTTAGAAATGGATTCTATAGAAGACAGGGACCTGGGGCAGAGAGTCCTGACAAATTCCTGGGTCCCCTACCTGGTGAATAAACAGCCCATAAGCAAACACATTAGGCTGGAACATCAAAAAAAGCCCCTGACTATTCAAGCAGCCAGATACTAGATTCTGCTTTCAGCAGTGGAAGCAAAAATGGTTTCTTATGAATTGGAGCTCTGTGTATTTATGAAGGTGGTTACACTGAATCCCCAAGAGCAATAGGAGACAACACTGTAATCCAGTGAGTCATGATCCTGTGAAAACCCAAATCTACGTTATGTGACAAATGCACTCCTCCTGTTTGAGCTAACTGAACTTTGGTCCAGGCAGATTCTCAGCAAGTAGATCTAAGCAAAGTTAATCCTATTGCGTAAGGCTATCCATGAAAACTTGGCATCAACCCCCACCCCCCAGAAAATACTTTTGCTGTAGACTGGGCTAATAAGCAGCTGAAACTCCATGAACACAGCAGGAAATCTGACTATGAATTGATGACTTTACACTACAAATATGTGCAACCACCAGAGCCTGTTGAGCTCTTTCTCTCCACTGCAGCTGGCTGTGCAGTGGCCAGCCTATGAGCCGGGATGTCTCTCAAGGTTACCCTTCGAGCCTGGGAGACCCCTTACCTGACACCAAAGACAGGTTGACAAGTGACCTTTTTGCAGGCATGTAACACTTAAGATATGAGCAGTAGGCTTATGCAATAGTCTTTTTATCTTTCTACATAGTAAATAGTATTGCCTCCCAATCCATCTGTACTTACTCAGTATTTTATATATCTACATCTACTGATCAGAATTCTTATTTTAGAATTATCCTAGGGAAAGAAAGAAATTTTCAGACGTAGCTTGATTGTCTGCTTTTTCAGCTATCCCAGGTTTTATAGCATTTTATATATGTAGACTTGGGAGGTGGTTTTCCATGGTACAGCTAGCTTTAACACCAGGACTCAGGTATTTCAATTCTCCAAAATCTAAACATAAGATAAACTGTTAGGAAGACAAGACAAGGCCTTTCCCATTGGCTTTTTGCTTTGCAGCCTGTATTTATGTAGCAAAACATTTAAACAGATGGTTTCACTTCTATTCATGAATGCAAATCTTATTTGAGTAAGGTGGAATATACAATCAAGTGTTTTGAAATTATCTCATCATAGCTGATATTTTTTATCTTTATGAAGCTACACAAAAAATTGAGTGGGATTAAGTCTACTGATGTATCGTGCAATAAAATACAATTTTAAAAATATTTAATTCATCAAATACATTTACATTTAATATTTAAAACCAATTTTGTACTGCTATTCATTACTTATTGCCACTAAAGGAGCAGATAGTCAGGATTTCTAAACAGATATTGATTAGACTTTGCTCATAGTGGAAGAAAAACCACCTTCTCTTTATGGCCTGCATTAATGTAGTTTACCATTAAAGGCTGGTGGTTTTTTGGATAGAGAATTCATTATGGAAGTTTCTTAAAGTCTGAAATATTAAACTGTTCATGCTAATGCAGATAAAAGGTTATAAATAAAACAGTGCTTTTACTGCAAAGGTAAACCTTGATTCCAAATGTTTGTCATGAAATAAAACCTGTATCAATGTCTGTGAGGCTTCAATCAGAAAGTAATTCAGCACACCTCAATGCCTTTGTAATTTTGCTCAATTTCTAGTATCATAATGGCTAATCAATGTTCATAAAAATTCATCTGGTGGCATGTGGCCACAAAAGTCTACGTGTAAAGTAAAATAATCTCTGATCTTGATTGTAATTCCTAAATAACAAAGACAGATTAAGTCTCTGACACTGTCATCATAGAAAGTATTACATAGAATGCATCTACTGGGAAACTCCTTCAAATGAGCTTCTTGGAGATTGTAAGGGTGGTAGTGAGGCTTGATTTTTGCCTTTATTTCTTTTATATATTCTCTGTATTCCTTACACATATATATTTGTAGCTCTGTAGTCTACTATTGTAACTTAGCTTCAGTATTTTCCTAGGCAGAAAGACAAAACACATTCCAAGACCCCTCTGCTATCTTGGTTCTCCTTAGAAGCCAAGATTGAGACCAGCTCTTTGAGATATGTTTTGTATAAGCAGCGTTTAGTCCTCATCTGAGGGGGGAGGATTTAGAAGGTACTAGAGCTGGGGGCGTGACTTCACCAGGTGTGCATCTGATTGGGGACTCTTGTCAGAGATGCTAATTTGCAAAATCTATAAAAATTGTACACGTGTTATGCTGGGTGTGCATCTTTGGTGTTTTCCACCTGATGAATCGTGCACCTAAGGATCCTTATATAAAAGTAACCCCTTTTTATCACCCTAACTGTGTCTGGCCAGTATTTCTAGGACCAGAGAAAAAACATCAGTTTCTGGCAACTCCGCCAGGATCAGAGGGACTTCTTTATACAGTTTCTCGGATTGAAGACCACCCTGTCCTGCCCGCCACTCTGCTGGCATTTTACAACAGGGGCTTTGTGGTGGTCTGAGAACTGCAAAATCACGGAGGTTCTAAAAAGATCTGGCACAGAAGGGAGGTACTATAAAAAGGTAGTATTTTATTGCTAGCATTTGTGGGTTCCATATCAAGAGATCTCTAGTGGTTCTGGTGGGATGGGAAGCAGCCAGGGGGACCTGCAGCAGGGGTGAGTCCATCCCTGTTCCCATACGGAGGCTGTGGGGGCAGGGGGCCACCTTTTCTCTTCAAAGTGCCTGAAGGCTACCCCTGCACAGTTCAGCCTGTGGTGTGTAGGGTAAAGCACTGGTGGCTGAGCAGTTGGGGGGCAGCAGTTCAAAACTCAGTAAGGGAGGTTTTTGCGCACGTGCTCTTTTGCTTTCGTTATAGTCTATTTCTTGCACCCCTAGTGCTTGCTAGGCATAGCACATGGCTTACTTAATTTGCTCTGGGAGTGGAAAGTGCGGGTTTGAATTCCAAGTCAGATCCTGTGGCTAGTAGCTCTTTTCTCAGCGGTTCTTTTCTAAGTAAGAACATGGGGTGTGTATATTCCAGCGAAGGCATGCAGATACCCTGTGACTCTCCATTAGATTTAATGTTAAAACATTGGCCTTCCCTGACAGACGGGACAACACCTCTTATCACAGTACAATTAATTCGACTCTGTACAGAAATCTGGCTAATCCAAAAATTTGAAGGAGGAGGGGCGTGGTCTCGCTTTGGCAGCCTAGAAAGTGAATTAATAGCAGAATTATTATCAGAACTTCAGTCTCAGAGAAGATGGCAAGAATTAAGATATGCAGAGCTATTTGCCATATTCTTAAACAGATCAGAGGCGTATGAACCTGAGAAAAGCTGTTTTGCGAAGGTTTTCAGAGGGAAGAGAAAGCATAGGAATGAGGAGCCTCTGGCTAGACCAGTCTGTTGATAAATCCGACATAGCTGATGTGGATATGGTGGCGCCCTTTTGGGGGGGATGCACCCCCCCTTGCCGCCCCCACTGCTACCCCCACTGGTGGGGGTGGGGGGCCTGCCCCAGTGGCGGTGACTGGAGCAGAGACAGGGGCAGGGCCACCATTGCCCCTGACCACCCTGAGGGCTGCGATGGGGGCAGAGACAGGGGCGGGGCCTGGCTGCTGCCCCTGCCCTGCCTCACTGTCACCACAAGAGCTAAAGAAGCACCCCCTGGCTGGCACTTAGTGGATGTAACACCCAGTACCAGCGGAACAGCCCCAATTAAAAGTGAGCAGAGTGGTTCTGATACAGATAGCTCCTCAGAAGATGAAACCAAGGACAAAGCTGCTGCAGCCACTGTAGTCAGAAGAAAAAGGGGGAAAGCAGCCCGAGAGGCCATAGAAGCACCAGACCCAGTGGCAGAACAAACCAGATCTAAAAAGAGGGAATCAGAAAGGGAGGAGCCTGCCATGCAAGTACCTTTAAGGGCAAGCTGTTGGGAATCGAGGTGTGATTTACATGAAAACACCGTTTTCCCCTCATAGAACTGCAGCAATGGAAAGCCTCAGTTGGATGGTATGGTAATCCAGAGAAGGTAGCTAATCCTGTAAACAGGGCTATTAGGACACAAAACCCAGAATGGAGTGATCTGAATGTAATGCTAGACACATTATTATTATGAAACAGAAAAAGAGATGGTTAATAAGGCTGTTATATCTGCTATAGAGACTCTAATTACAGCTGGAAATCTTCAAGGGACAGTTAATGATATCTTCCCTTTAACTGACCCAGGGTTGGCCCTAATATGGCAGAACAAATGGCAAAGATAAAACATTATCAGAACTGGATAGTACTTGGCCTAAAATGTGCCATCCCTAAAGCAGTGAATTGGTCCAAATTATATGAAGCGAGAAAAGACAGAAGTGAAACCCCTACAGACTTCTTGAATAACCATCTGCCATCTTCCAGAGCCCCACACCATGAGACAGATGCAAGCCTTCCTGGGAATGGTAGGTTGGAGCTGCTTATGGATACCAAATTATGGGCTACTGATAAAACCGCTGTAGGGAGCCCTTAAAGCAGCCGAAAAGGGAACCATCATGTGGACAGAGAGCATAAGGGCTGCATTTAAACAGCTGAAACGTTCCTTGATGTCAGCCCCAGCTCTGGGGCTGCTGGACTTAGCTAAGCCTTTTGAAGTCTTTGCATATGAGCGACTGAATGTTGCTCTGGGGTTACTGGCACAGCACCTCAGAGACCAACGAAGGGCTGTGGCCTACTTTTGAGAACACCTGGACAATGTTAGCCAAGGGTGGCCTGGGTGTTTGAAAGCTGTGGCGGCTACTGTCATCCTGACACAAGAGGCCCATAAATTCACCCTTGGGCAGGATATTGTTGTGTATGTGCCTCGTGAAGTGGTATCTGTGCTGGAACAAAAAGAGTGGACACTGACTATCCCCTAGAAGAATGTTTAAATATCAATCTGTGTTGTTGAACCAGGATGGTGCTACCCTAAAAACAACATCTATTGTAAACCCTGCAATACTTTTGTCATCTACATTAATTGACAACATGTGTGAGCATGACTGTTTACAGACAATATAAGAGGCCTCTTCCAGCAGACCAGACCTGAAGGACGTGCCTCTGGAGAATCCAGATTGGGTACTGTATACAGATGGAAGCAGCTTCATGAGAAATGGTAAGCGAGTGACAGGCTACGGCAGTGACAATAACAGATACGGTGATTGAGGCAAAGGCCTTGCCATTAGATGTATCATCACAGAAAGCCGAACTCATCGCACTAACAAGAGCTCTAGAACTGAGCGAGGAAAAGAAGGTGAATATATGGACTGACTCCAAATACGCCTTTAGGGTTGTCCATGCCTGTGGAGCCATTTGGAAGGAGAGAGGGCTACTAACTGCTCGGGGTAATGAAATTAGGCATGCTGAACAGATCCTCGCACTCCTGCAGAGTATTTGGAAGCCTTCAGAGGTAGCTATTATGCATTGCAGAGGTCATCAAAAAGGAAAAACAACTCCCAAACTGGATAATCATTTCGCTGATGAAACAGCAAAAGGGGTTGCAGAAAAGGACATTCTTGCAGTGGTACCACAGAAAGAAATAGATTTGTCAGAGTTTACCCCAAAATATGATCAGAGAGACAACAAGGTAATTACGTTTCTTAAGGCTGAGGTTAAAGAAAGTGAGTGGGTTGTCACCCCAGAGGGACAAGCTGTACTTCCATCCCTGCTCCTTAGAAAAATAGTGCAGCAAGAGTATAAAAGTGCCCACTGGGGAACAGAAAATCTTTTAAAACATCTGAGGAAGGTAGTGATAGGGAGAGGGATGACTGATATTGTACAACCTATAACAAGCAAGTGTGAAATCTGTTGTAGAAACAACGCTGATACAAACGAAAGAGCCATGTTAGGAATAATGAAAACAGGAGATCTCCCAGGAGGTTATTGGCAAATAGATTTTGCTGAGAAGCCATATAAAGATGAATACAGATAAGTATTTGTATTGGTTTACACCTTCAGCGGATGGCCCAAGACTTACCCCTGTCACACCAAAACAGCAAAGGAGGTGGTGAAAGTTTTGCTCAATCATATAATGCCAAGGTTTGGGGTTCCTTTGGGTATGTCATCAGACAGGGGACCACATTTTGTTGCAACAGTGGTCAGGCAAGTTAGCAGGATTCTGGGAATTACTTGGGATCTGCACACACCATACAGTCCCCAGGCAAGTGGCAAAGTTGAACATATTAATGGAACCCTTAAAACCCAGATTAGTAAGATCTGTCAAAAAACATACATGACATGGGTTCAAGCCCTGCCTATAGCCTCACTGAGAATCTGCATACAACCAAGGCAGAGGGACAACATAAGTCCCTATGAAATATTATATGGCAGGCTGTATCAGGTTCCACATATACCAAGAGAAATTAATATGAAGGGTAGAAATTATTTACAGAAGTACTTAATAGCTTTAAGTTCTGCTTTACAGAAGCTCCAGAGATTCATTGTGTTATCCAGGCCAATGGGACTGGACACACCTGCTCACCATTCCAGCCTGGAGACTGGGTCTATGTTAAACGGTGGGACATTGACCCCTTGCAAGCTAAGTGGAAGAGACCATCCCAAGTTTTGCTGACCACCCTTACTGTGGTCAAGGTTACTGGCAAGGGACTGTGGATCCACTACTCCAGAGTTAAGAAGGATTCTGCTCCTGAAACCATCATGAAAACAGAGACTGATGCAAATCAGGATGATGTGGTTAAAATTGTTCGTGTCTACTATCTGCACAATTGGTAACCATGACTCAGGGTTGGCCCCACAATTTGCATGGGACTTTAGTGCAAAATGTATCCAAAGCTCTTAATAAGAACAATTGCTGGATTTGTACTCAATTGCCACCTTTAGATGGGAGTAGTAAATGGCCACTGATTGGCGCTTTAATGGAAGCAAACTGTACTAAAAGGTGGGAACGAGTCAATAGCACTGTTCCACCTCCTACACCACTGAGCAGTCTAATAGATCACAGGAATTATACAGTTCCCTGAGCAGTTATAAATGCCACAGGAAAGGCCAGTCTTCCTTCATACTGCCATAAGACCAGATTCATGGAAAAATAAGCCCAAGAAATGTGAGAAAAATGGAATTGACATCATGGAGACTGGTTCAACCACTCGGGACAGGTTGGTATTGGATATATGATGATAAGGCCACGAAAATCATGCCCATAGATAAAGATCTGGTTTGTGCCCTTGGGGCTGTAATTCCAAATATAACAATATCCATAGGGGAGGAGGAAAAGATCTGGTAATCCCCCCCATTCAATGTCCCACAGTTTTCCATAGTATAATCAGAACTCTCATTCCATCTTTAAGAATAGTCAAGCTGGAGAAGGCAGTTGTAAACATCTCAGCCATTATCGAACATATTGAACGGCAGACAGCAGATGCAATTTCAGCCTTACAGGAAGAAGTCCATGGTCTGTCTCATGTGGTTATGCAGAACAGAATGGCTCTCAATGTCACACTGGCCCCACAAGGAGGTGTATGTGCTATTATCAATACCACTTGTTCTTATGTGGATCAGAGTGGGAGAATTTAGAAGGATTTGGCTAGAATTTGGAAGCAGACTCAAATTTTACATGAAGTAGCTTTCAGAAATAACATCTTAAACTTTGACTGTATCTTCAATACCTTCACCTCATAGTTGCCAAACTGGACCTGGATAAAAGTGTTCATAGTAGCTGTAGTTATAGCTGGCATCTGTATGATAGCCAGTGGGATGGGTGGTTGTGTAAAGCGGTGCTGTGGTTAAATACAGAGTAGAGACTAGACAAGGTAGAGTCTTGTTAGTCTCTAAAAAAGGAGGGAAATGATGCCGTCTTGATTTTTGCCTTTATTTCTTTTATATATTTTCTGTATTCCTTACACATATATTTGTAGCTCTGTAGTCTACTATTGTAACTTAGCTTCAGTATTTTCCTAGGCAGAAAGACAAAACACATTCCAAGACCCCTCTGCTATCTTGGTTCTCCTTAGAAGCCAAGATTGAGACCAGCTCTTTGAGATATGTTTTGTATAAGCAGCGTTTAGTCCTCATCTGAGGGGGGAGGATTTAGAAGGTACTAGAGCTGGGGGCGTGACTTCACCAGGTGTGCATCTGATTGGGGACTCTTGTCAGAGATGCTAATTTGCAAAATCTATAAAAATTGTACATGTGTTATGCTGGGTGTGCATCTTTGGTGTTTTCCACCTGATGAATCGTGCACCTAAGGATCCTTATATAAAAGTAACCCCTTTTTATCACCCTAACTGTGTCTGGCTAGTATTTCTAGGACCAGAGAAAAAAGCATCAGTAGTTGCTAAAAGGATACCAAAAAAATGGACAGCCGGAAGCAAAACAGATCCCAAATATTCACTGAGGAAACAATGTCCTGACTCAAACAAGTCATATTTGCTTAGTAACAAGGGAGCTGATAACTGATGGTGATCTTTTACTAATAATGATGCATGTAAATGTGAAATGAGTTACTCTCTTACGAGTACCGTGGCTGATGTTTTCTCCAAACTGAGTTCTACTCCTTTCTAGGTGTTCTACACGAATAGAGGGAAGGCTTTGCTACGGCAGAGGGAAGGAAACATACTTTTACAGAGAACTTCTATGGTTGAAATATCTGTATTAGCACACAGGGCTTTGCATATGTATTTCTCTTACAACTACTATCCATTAGGACTGGAATCCCAATGGTCTAGACACTAAATGGAATTACAGAAAAAAGGAAATATACTCCTAAACTGTTTATTGTTATGGTCTATCCATATGCATGACAAAACAAATCTGGTACTAAAGCATAAAAATCATGCAACATGAACAAAGCAATCAAATAGGGCAATGGAGACAAAATGGGAATGTAACAGATTAAACAAACAATAGAATCTACATTTAATAACAGAATTCTGGCAACAAATAATATTCTCAGCTCACTGCTAGAACCGGCTGTTCTCAGCATGGTCAGCTGTCTGAAGTATTATATCCAATGTAAGCCTCAATGTAGGACTTGATAAATCTTTTTTGAAGACCAGGGAGCTGTTTTTTTCAGTTCATAAAGGAAAAGACAGAGCAATAGTAATCATTAAGGTAAAAGAAGACTAACTTAGCACGTGAACAGCAGGAAAATAGAATTAAAACTGCAGGTAAATTGAACTTTCCATGATCACAGAATCAATTAGTTGGAAAAGACCTCTGAGATTATCAAATCCAGCCTTTGACCAGACACCACCCTGTCAAGTAGATCATGGCACAAAGTGCCCCATCCAGTCTTCTCTTAAACACCTCCAGTGATGGATGACTCACCAGCCTCTCCAGGTAGCTTGTGCTTAACAACTCTTTCTGTGAGGAAATACATCCTAATGTCCAGCCTAAACCTCCTCTCCTGGTGCATGCTTCAGATTGTCCTCTCATCCTAGTTGCCTGGGAGAAGAGGTCGACCTCACTTGACTACAGCCTCCTTTCAGGTAGTTTTAGAGAGCGATAAGGTCATCCCTGAGTCCCCTTTTCTCCAGGCTAAGCAACCCCAGATCCCTCAGCTGCTCCTCAAATAACTTACCCCTAGACTCTTCACCAGCTTCATTGCCGTCTCCTGGACAATGTAGGGGACAGAAAAATTGTGAATGATCTGAGGATAAAAACAAACATCTCAATGAATCTTGGAGTGCTATCTCTCTAATGAGACCACAAAGTAGCATCAAAAATCAATTACTTTGGTTTACTGGTTTATTTTCTCATGAATTATCACAAAGGAGCAATGCAATACTTGAAAAGAGTGCAGGCAGATACTGTATTGGGATCCTTGCAGAAGACATTAAACCTGAGGAGCTGGTGATCTTGAAAAGGACGCATTTCTCCTAATGGAACTTGCACTTGAGAATCCTATGTGTTATTAATACAATTTGTAAATTAAAACATATATTTGGGAAAGGTAAACTGTATGGGGATCCAGGGATGGAATGTATTGATCCTGACTGTACACTGCAACTAACATGGGACAGTGCGGGCAGCTCCTGCTCAGCACTGGCTGGCATGATACCTCCTGCATGGACTTACCCTTAAACAGAACTGTTTTCTTGTAAGGAAGTTAAAGATGACCTCAAATGACTGAAAGGGTGAATTTTTCCCCCCAGACAGGATCAGCTGTGTGCAGTGTGCCATGGGAAAATCCACTGGGGCACTGTTCAATGCTGCATGGAGTGCCCAGCATCTGAGGAGATGTAAGATGTTACTATCTATATCCCTCTTCTTAGCCAGTCTTTTTGAAGTAATCTTATTAAGCAACTTGTTGTAGGCCTTTCTTACTGAAATCTAGAAAGACCCCTGCACCAGCTCACTCTCACCTCACCCCACACCTCCGTGCAGAACAGATGGTATTTGGTGTTATCAGGCCAAAGATATAGAGGTTTGCTTAATTACTTTTTGGAGATCAGAATGATAAAAAAGAAAGATTATTTCATTAGAAGAATTTTAAACTCCACAGTGAAAATTAAAGAGAAGTACCAATACATATATGACACACTAGAGAGAATTTTGACTTTTTTTTTTTGTTACAATACTACCACCTTAAGGTCACCTGTAAAGAGTCTAGCAGACACTCTATGAGAATGGGTATAACAATACTTGAAATAACCAACACATTAGTATTTTTCAGTTGTTAAAATAATGAAAGCATGGAACTCCAAATGAAGTTCAGCCTATGTGCAAAGACAGGCTTTTTTCTGGAAAAAAGTCTTATTTAACAAAGAAACACTAATAAACAGATGAAAGTGCTCTGATCATGAGCACTGATGATGATCTTGATCTCAGAAAGTATATTATAGACAAATCTGGCCATTATGAGATTAAACACTTTCAGTGAAAAGTATTTGTAATGTCAATAAGTATATGGGTCAGAATTCTAATTCTTAAAGTACTCTTTGTAACTTGTAATGACAATAATGTAAAGGAAAACAAAAAGTAGATTTACAAGTATTAATTTATCATAAATTGCTGTGGGAGTTCCCAAATCACTTGCCTGAATAAGTAACAGCTTTTTGAAAGCTATCTGGAAAAATAAATTAAATTCATCACTTGTATGAACGTGCCAATATTTAATAAGTTCTATGATCCACCAATTTCATGTAAATGGAACAAGATTAACTGCATGCATACACAAACAATAAACCATATCTTCACACAGAAACCTTAGAAAACTGTTGTGTGTGAAGGTATACATTCTCATGCACACTATGCTATGAATGCCAAAAACCTTGAGAGTACTAACAACTTGGAAAACAACTTAAACACTCTGGTTCTCTCCGCTGTTAACAGCCCATTACCAGAAGCTTAAAATGGTACTTCTGTATTGTTAAATTTTTCTTTTATCTGACTGTTATTTTACCCACCAAAACAAAATCCAGGTTCTCGATCTTTTTCTATGGAAAGAACAGTAGGGGGAGCTCAAAGCTTTTTTTTTTTTTCTTGTAAATCTCAGAACCATGACTAGTTTCTTAGCAGAAGCAGGTATTAATGACAAAAGTTTTCCCTCCTAAATACAAGAGGCTTGAATATCCTATATAATTAAAAATACAGCTACAATTGCTCTCAGTGTCCAAACCAAAATTTAACCACTGATTCTTCTGAAAATTTCCTAGTCTCTTCAAAGTTTTAGTTCTATTAAAAACTCTTTATTTTGGAGTAAAAAAATTAATTTCTTTCAATCTCCTTAAACATATAATCAAGAAAACAAAACCAAAATTTCAGAGGATTTTTATTTAGATTCTATGTAAGGCAATGCAAACCCACAATTCAAAATACAACCAGATTAGGAAGCAGTCCCACAGAAATACAGTACCCTGATAGCCTGCTTCACAATTATACCCATACCAGGGTAATATATGGTTTTTATCCAAATTTGTATTTAAACCGTCTTAGCACTTTATACAATGCTCTACATATGTCAAAAGCAGCATTTTCTAAGTGTTGAAAAGTCTCTTTTCTCTGTCTCTTAGGACAAATGAAACATGTTTTCTTTTTCCCTACTAATGAATTTCTGTAATTCCCTTAAATATTATTATAGATTCACCAATCTTCCTTAAAAGTAGAGAGCACTATCTAAATTCCATGTTAACTGCCAGGGAATTTAACTAATAACAGCAATCACAGCACTGCTACTATTAACTGTACATCTGGGGCATGGGAATTTTTTGTGTTTCTGCCTAAATTCAAGTTCACAAATCATCCCATACTGGTTCAGGAAACACACTATATGGCTATCTGAGATTATAGTTATATAAACTGAGGTTATAGTTATAACTAAATTTATGTAACTTTAGTTATAGAATGAGGCTTACAATTCAACCCACATCTTTACTCCAGTATATAACTGAGTGCCTCAATTCCAGATTGATACTTCCTGAAGTATCAAATGGAAGACAATTATTTTGCTATCTTCTAACTCAGTTTTCTCCATTATTTTAAATACTTCCATGGAAATACTACTTTTGTCAAGTATTTGTGATGACTTTATATAAGACTTAATGAGGACCATTTTTTCTAAGTAGCACAAGCTTTTCTAATAGATTTTCATACAGAGAAAGAAAGATACCTCTCCTATTACTGTACTTCCACTTAGAGGAAAACATTGGTCACCTGTTGTCTTAAGATCCTTCTCTGCATTCACTTTAAAACCATAAACACTGGAAACAGTATCCTGATGGACTGCTGCTATAAAGTTCTTAAATTATATATATCAATAAAAATAATTTAATTGCTCATCTGAAAATGCAATTGACTAGATCATAACTCTTATCCTTATGTCAATTATCCCTAATACATTTCCTTATGTTTTTCATTAGGAGATTTGGTAGTAATGTGCAAAATATATTGATGCTCCTATTAACACAAAACATGAAGCATATACAAAGTACAGAATTCATTACTAAAGCTTCTAAATTTTTGCATTTAAATTGAGTATAAAATGGATATTGAAAAGACAATTTTATGAAGTACTATTACATGAAAGTGGGTATTTATTTTCTGTTCATATTCACTGGAAAAATAATTTTTCACTTTACATACTAAACTTTGGTGTAAGATTGTGAAAAGTATTGAAGCATGCTTTGAATTTGGATTAGTCTTCCATCATGAAATTATGGGCAATGAGATAGTGATCCATGGTCCTTCTAGTGATATATTTTGGATTGCAAGAAAATAACCTCAGCTGACGCACTCTTTGGATGATGGAAAGATTTATAAATAATATTTTTCCATGAAATACCAAAAGAACTACCTCTGTCTGGGAAATGTGTAGCTCTTGCCTCCCTGTCCTGTGACACAGTGAGAACTAAGATGGGAATGAGGGCCTATCAGTTTATGCTTTCTAATGGTTAGACTGTTTCTGAAATGGTCACTGAACAAACCGGAGGAGTCACACGATCACAATGTGTATGTTAAATATCTTAAAGGGACCTCAGGGTCTGATGCTACTGCATATGATAATGAAAAACAGTGTAATTCCATTGAAAATGATGGAGTTACTATGCTATGAAACTTAAATGAAGTCAAAATTAGGAAGCATATACCCAAGAGCAGACGGTAGGGGAAGAGTAAAAGCTAGAATAGGATGTTTGAGGTCTTAGATAAATAATACAAACATACAATGCCATTAACCCAGCGGAGCATGAGAAGTCCTACTGACTGCAAATGAACTAGACATCATACAAAGTCTCTATAGGTTAATAAATATGTGTGATTATATATATGAATAACCCACTTTGGACTTGCACAAAAATATGAAATCCATAAAGAATAAAAGCTGCCTTGCTAAAAATTCAAGAAGCTGAAAGAAAAATATGCTTGAATGTCATGAACATAATAAATGCATATAAAAGGTATTTTGACAATAGTATTTCTATGATGCCAAAATACTAATTTATAATTTAGGTCACAGATGTGGAAGACTAGTATCCCTCATACTATATCGTGGGCTGAACACTTAATCACAGGCTTTGCTGAAACTTTTGGGAGGAGATTTTAATCTATATAATTGTCAAATAATAAAAATAAAAATAAGCCTGAATCCATAACGGGCATCCATTTAACGATAAAAGCAATACAATAGGACAAAAGTCATCAGAGAAACAGCAGGCGCCAATACTGAAGACTCAAGTATTCCTTTCCAGTGAGTGGCCCTATTACTGTAGTATCAGCTCATACTATACCAATTTATTAATGTAATTTGTGTCTTGTGGCTATGTCAAGTGTGGTGAGATTTTTTGCTTTGTTTTGGGGTTTTTGTTTTTTTCAGGGCTGAAATTTATGATCCTGTTCCACCAGACTTGTGCAGAACAATACAGGAACAACTGACTCCTTGCAGGTGATCCCGCAGCTTATTCCCACAGAGGTGGTGGTCTGGATCACACTGTGCCTACTAGATGTTTTCCATGAGAAGGCTTGAAGGGTCAACTGAAACTTTGTGAAAGACAATGCAAATCCTTAAACTAACAGCAAACTCTGGGAAAATACCCAATCAACCAACCAACCAACAAAGCCTAACGACCAAAAAAACTCCCACCCAACACAATACACCGGGATCAGTTCCGTGCACAGTTAAGGAGCCAAACCATCTGGCTGCCAGCCTGCCCTGCCGGAGCTGGGGGCGGCCGTGCGCGCCGGCGGGGAGCGCTGTGGGGAGAATGCTGGCTCCTGGAGCGGCGCGCTCGGCTGGGGTGCGCGTCCGGCACCGCGCTGCGCTGCGCGTGGTGGGCACGGCGGGGGTGCCATGCGTGCTTCTCTACACAACACCCCTCTTCTGGCGCTGGTGGAAAGTAGTATTAAGAGTTGCGTCTGAAGAACAAAAGCGTTTCGAAAAATACTTGGGCTTTTTCAGAGATAGGTCACCCATAAGAACCTCAACATGTAAACAGGTAGAAGGAAACAAGTTTCTAAAATTCCACATAAATCAGGTGAAAAACTGGGGGGGTTAACTCTGCCCTAGTCATTAGCCTGTACTTTAGCACCTTGGTGGGCACCTTTTACTTTGAAATAATAACACCAAGAAATATTCAGAACATAATTTGTCAAAATTATACACATTGGAACAAACTGGTATCAGTTGAAGGAAATTGCAAATACTGGATGTTATTCATTTAACAGTAGAGAAACAGCAGATATTTGGGGGGGGGGGGGGGGTTTCCCTTAGAAAAAAACAAGACAAAACAAAAAACCAACCCCAACCCACACAAAACCAGCAAACAAAAACCTGATTAGGATGGCATACTGGAAGAATAATTTGCTCAACTCAGACATACTGATAGCCTCTAAATTTACTGGAAGCATTCACAAACAAGACTGAGATGTACTTGTGCATAGCACTGTGCAAATATCTTCTTAATGCACAATGGAAACCAAAAAGCACTCACAATATATCCCATTGCTTAAGATGGGAGGCTAATTATGAAAATCCTATGCTGCTGCTATACACAATCTTCTGTTTTACTGTTCATGTGAGTTCCAAGTTCAGATACCATTTGGAAACTGTCAAAATATCACAGAAAACCTGTCTTAGGCAGAAGAGACAAAGGAGAGTGACAATAAATATCTTCAGGCATGTGGAAGAAAGAAATTGAAAACCGATATAGATTAGTGCAAAGAATGTTATGGAGATGATAAAACATAGTGGTAGTTTCCCCAATCTTTGCTGTCTTATGAGTAAGAATACCAAAGATGCAGGGTGTTTTATACCATCTTTTCTCCCTCTGTCAGTCTCACTTTTAATTTCCTATGGCAGTAAGCAACATTAAAATGTCTCACAGGCGACGGGTTGCTGTGAGCCATGCACTGGAGACTACTTGGACAGAGGAATATGAGATTATTAGTGCTACAGGGGAGGCTTATCAGGAAGTATCTCTCCAGGATTAGGTAACAGTATGGACAGTATCTATGGATAATAAGTACCTGTATGGGCAATAAAGATTTCTGTCATTTACTGATAGTTGTTATTAGGATAAATTATTTATAAAGGATGTTTCACATTTCAAAACAAAAGCCAACCATTACGGAATTGAGGTTTGGAAAGAAAATTCCTCATAGTTTTATTATCATGTAATTGTCCATAATGGGGTTCTTCTGACTTCCACTAAGTCATGAAGCAAATGGGTAAAACAGTGTATAATGGCTATCTGCTGATGCCATATTCAGGACTAGATGGCTCATCCATTAAAAATCTGAAGATACCTAAAGATTTGAAATCCAGTTATATCAGTTGGATTACTACATACAGATTACAGTTACCGTCTGTGGGGTGTCTTTTCTCATTAAAAATGCAAAATTAAATGACAGTTCTGCATTTGAGGTACACGCTGTGTTCATGCCTCTTATACTGAGCATATAAAACAGTTAAGAAAGTTTAGTCCAACTTCTTCTACTGCAGACAATTACAGTTTTTATTGGAACAGTGTGCCCTCAGCTTTGGAGGGGATATTGATTCAGTTTACCTAAAGGTTGGAAACTCATTGACCTGTTCCTACCCTTTTTTCAAGACATGATTCCTGAAGATGGTTGCTGTGGATTTGGACACCATGTACAAAACATCCAGCAAGTATTCTTTGAGAGCTTTACCATACACTCACCTTCACTCTTTTGGACCCTAGCATTTAGAAGAAAACTCTAGTATTTATCTCGAAAACCCTGATAATTATTTTCTTGAAGTAACCTCCCCCTCTTTTTTGTTACTTGTTGTCTCTGTAATTCAGTGTTGGTTCTTTAGAAATCTTAATTGCATGTAATATTAATGCATCTGGGACCAGAACACAAAACAGGTGAATACATAGATACACTTATATGCATACAGGTTTTAAAACAGAAAATATGCTTTGAATTAAATAGAATCCATTCTTAGTAGCTGGAACTGCCCAAATTTGACTAAAAGTCACTGACTAGAATAAAGAAAAAAGATTCCAAGTTGTATCAACCATTTTTCTACACCATATATACTCATACAATAGAGATCTCTGTGGAAATCATGCATTTTTTAAGTAATGATTTTTTTCATGCTCTAGAAATTGATTGAATGTACTATTTTCCTGATTGTTTTATTATCTTTTTTGTGTATTTTTAATTCCCTCATTGTCTTACTCTTTATGGCAGACCATACTTAAATAATCTTATCAGTACATATGTAAACGTTTAGGAAAGAGCATATGAATTCAAAACAGATGTCAACAGGTGCTGGTGAGGATATCAGACATGGAACTAGAAGATAAGAGAGTGATGTGCCTTTCTACCGACTACAGAGGCTAGTACCCGATTCACAGCCGATCTGGCAACATTCCTAGATACAAGTAGCTTAAAATGGAGGTGGCCAAAGGAAGTGCAGGTGTGGAAATTTTGTGAGGCGTTTATAAATTCACAAATACTAGAAGGTACATCAGTGCATTCTGCTCGATTGTATGCCATCACCCTGGAGGCTACCGAAGGCTACGTGGGGACAGCTTTTCTGGGACTGCTTCACCCTAGGGGCTACCGGTGGCTACGTGGGGACAGCTTTCCAGCGACTGGGCCTGAGGCAGGGGCTGGGGCGAGGGACGAATAGAACTCACCGCAGCCGAGTATCGGCCACACCGGTGGCGTTCCGTGGGGTGTCCCAGCGCGTTCGTGCCGAACGCACGGCTTTGCCTTCCCAGTAGGGAGTCAGAGCGCTAAACCTTCCGGGTGCCTGACGGTGTGCGTGTGTCCCGCTCTGCCTTCCCATTCCGGCCAAAGGTGGAAAAGGCATATTCGTCTCCTCGCTCCTTCCTTCCTTTCAACCGGCCACCTTTTCCGCCAGTCCCTGCCAACCCAACTCATCACTCCTAGGATGGGAACCGAATAAAAATGTGTGCCCACGACTAATGTGTTCCCACAAGGGAAGCGAAAGCAAACACGGCGTTAGGGAAGGCGCTGCCCGGCAGGACAAACCGGAGTAGGCACAGCTCCTCGCGGCCATTTGGTGTGAGAATCCGCTGTCTCTCCCTCGCTTCCCTCCTCTGCCCTCCTCCGCCGCCGCAGGGCGGGCGGGGCGGCCTTGGGGGGCGGCACAGCGCGGGCGAGGGCTCGGCAGCCCCGGCCGCTCGCCCCCACCGCGCCGCGGGGCGGAGAGAGAGCGGGAGCGGCGGCGGGAGACGCGCCGCCATATTCCTGCCGCACCACGCCCGCGGAGCCCAACCATTTAA
>VZRV01007665.1:107905-229413 GCA_013398115.1 Falcunculus frontatus
AGGGGGTGGGGGGGCGAGGGGCAAATGTCGGTGTCTGTGGGAGAGCGATGGTAGCGAAGCGGATTGGGGAAGGGTTTCGCTGGGGGAGTCGCTGTGCAGATCGATGGTGGCGGGTGTGATACTGCATTGTTCCGTGAGCTTCGGGAAGGCTGTTAGCTCACCGGTTGCATTTTTTATTGAGATTTTTATTTGTTGAGGTAAAGTGGGATAAGGGGCTTGTGCTCAGCTTGTGCACCGGTTTCGATAGAGGAAAGGGAGCCGCAAAGGCCCAGATGCACATGCCGAGCTGAGGGGTAACCTGAAGTGTGCAGGATGATTACAGGATCTTTTAATACCGTTGGAATCCACCCACTGGTCAGGAAATAAAATCAACTGTATCATTTCTCCTTAATTAAAACAGAGGTTGCTATTTTAGAGCTCCAAGTACGCAGAGGCAGCATTTATCTAATAGAAATTTGGCTTATGTTAAAATAAGCCTTTTGAATTTAAAATATGCTTGCCTGTGTCCAGTGTGATGCACTGTGTCGTGTAGCTCCCTGGTAATAGTTCCTGCCTGGACTCACAGGCCTTTAAATATTTTTGCACTACTGTCTGGTGTGTGGATGAGTGGGTATGTTCCAAGTGGATGCAGAATGTTTACGGTGAAGATTTTTTTCTTGGGCCATGTATATGAAGTAGTGATTTATACTGGAGGAGTAAACTGCCTCTTCTATGAGGTAAGGCAAGTTGAAGGGAAAAGTTCAAGTATGTTTTAGTGCTTCCATATGAATATGGTATTTCCTGAAGGTTATCTTCTGCATATAGAGAAGATTGGGATCTCTAACTGGTGTGGGAGAGGAGTAGTGGACATGGATGCAGCCCTCACAGGAATAATGTTCTGTCAGGTTTTGGCCTGATTTTGGTTTGTGGCAGTGCATGATGTGACTTCCAAGATTCAGAAGGAAGATAAAATAGATTGTCCTCACTTAATATTATGGATGTCTGAGTATGATTGATGATAGACACTTGCTTCAGGAGAGGCAGGTCATACATTTGACCTGTTACTCAAGTCCAAATTGTTTCTGTATAGTCTTGATTTTTCTTGCAGTAGCGCTAGAGGTTTCTCCCGTATTTTCAGAAATGTATGAAATTCACTGAATGAGACCAATATATATTACCTTGAGAGAAAATTCAGAGATTCACTTCTGCGGTAAGGAATGCAGAACTTGTGCTGCTTTGCAAGGTCCACCCACTGCTAAGATGAAGTATTGGGGTAGGTGGTGGTAGATTGGAGTCCAGTTATGGCATTGCTTTGGACCAGATAATGTGTGGTGATTTGTGGAAGAACACGGGAGAAGCTGACCCATATAAAGAGTTAGGGAAAACTCTGTTGAGTTACTGTATCAAAGATTTCTGCAGTCATCATCAGTGCCAGCTAAGAGTTCCAACAGGCTTGTGAAAGTGAAGGCATGAGGTACTAGAGATCTAGAGGGGTGACTTTTGGCTGCATGTAGCAGCGTATCTCTATACCCAGGTAATAAAACCCATACAGAAATTGCTACTGTACACACATTTTTTGTCTTTTGTTTTGTCAGCCTCTGTCATATGTTTGACTGAAAGTGTATGTGCACATTTGGATTAACACTCAGTGAATCTTGTCTTGTGGAACGCAGTGTGTGGTGAATGACTCTTGGAGTCTTGGTATTGCATAGACTCAAGTTTCAATTTCTAAAAAAATTTTAGGGAGACTTCTTTCACAAGTGAGTTTATCTTAAGTACCTTAGAGCAGGTGTTTTTTAGTCACTTTCATTGCTTGTCCAGCATAGGCAGTTGCTCAGTTACTAAGTTTGTTGTTTGTATGGGTCATTCACATGGTTATGAGACAGACAAAACCATTTAAAAATTAAAATATATTCATTAAAAGTGGTGAGGCTGTTAGTATGAAAACCATCTGAACGTGCCTAAAATCATCTGGTTTTTTAATATTGAATAGACTTTTACTGTCTCATTTCATCTCTTCCCCCTCATTTTTGGGAGGAAAATCACTAGTGCTGCTTAATTTTATTTTATGTAAACATAAGGAAACATGTTTGGGTTTTCTTTTTTTTTTTTTTTTTTTCAGAAGTGCCAACTTCTCAGTCCCACTCTGTGAAGTATTATGGGTCTGAAAAACCTAAGTGCAGTAAACATTTTTAAATATAGGGCTAAGGAATACCATTTGGCTTGTAAAGAGAGTACTAGTGCAGTTTAAGCTGAGCTTTGTAAAGTGGCTGAGCATGTTCTTCAGACTAGTTGCAAGTGCAAAGTGAAAGTTATTATCAACCTTTCAAGGCACAAGCAAGTGTATTTGTGCTAGGTTGTTTTGTTATTACACTTACTTAAAAATTAGATGTACACACATAAAAATGCACATATGTAGCAAACATAAAGAAAAAATTAATCTTCTTGGTTCAGAGAAAAAAAGGTCTTTTTCTCCTTCACTTGTGAAAGACACGGTGCCTTCTTGGAGACTTAGTTTTCTTCTTATTGTTACTGTGTCACACACACAGGCATGAACACACGCATGCACACCATGCTGGGTACCCTCTTTTAATGTGCTCATGGTATCTTTTTGCTTTTCGTGAAATCAAAGAATTCAAAATCCGAAGTAATTTGTGGAAAACTTTCACTGTGTGCTAAGATTATTTTTAGGTATTAGTTTAAAAATAAACACTCTCTGATTAAACATTAAAATACCACTTCTAGGTACTTTTTTTGTACATCATTATTTGATTTTTTTTTTTAACATATTAGAAGAGGATGAAGTATTTTTCTGCAGTTGTAATTGTGGAAAGCCAGGTTCCATAAATATGCACTGAAGCATATTACGTAGTAGTAGTTTCAGCTAGCGCAAGTTGGCTGTAGTGTTTTGAGACACTTTGGAACAAATTCAGTCTTCCACCGAATTTGGTTTTAATCTCCTGTATTTTTCAAACTCTTCTGGATTTCATTACTGCCGAACACTTTGTAAAACACTGTGATTGTTCTCCAGAGCTTACAGTTGTTAATATCCATCCATTGTTAGCTGTAAAAACACAATATTTTATAATTAGGAGAGAAAAAGAAGAGGTATTTTAATGTTTTATATTCGCTTATGCCAATATTTTCTGCATGCTTTTATTTTAAGCATATATGTATGTATTTTTATTTTTAAGTAGTAAGAGTTATGTGCTGTCATATTTGTGTATACAATTTTTTCCTGCCATCCATGTAAATTTTGCAAGGACTCAGAAAGCAGCATTTGAGGCTGCATGACAGATTGTAGTCATAAACCATCACTCCTGGACATAGTCTGCCTGAAGACTTTATACATTAGTATTGTACACTATTTTCTCACTGGGAAATGCGTTGGGTGTCTAAGAAAATGATCTGCAAGTGTTGTGCTAGCTGTGCCTATGTGTCTGTAAACCCTGGCCAGATTAAGTACTGGAGATGTGTGTGACAGTGCTACTTTTTTTGCAGCATATTGGTTAGTATTGTGTCGCGTGCAAAGCATGTTTTTTTAAAGAGTTAGGTGCTTCTTCTGTTGGAGATAGTGGATGTGTCAGTGAAGAGACTTGCCTCGATACAAGTGTCCTTCTCCACCCGTTAGCACAGAAAGTAGATGAATGATAAGACATTTGAATTGGCATGAGCAGCAGCCAATCTTATGCCAAAAGACACTTTTGAGCATAAGGTGAATATGTGGAGTATTTCTTAAACCTGTGTCAGCAGAATTAGATGTTTACATACAGAACTTGGTGTATTTACAAAGAAGTAGACTTTGTGTAGATACATTGAAGAGGAAGTGGTCCGTTAAGCCAACAGTGGGAAACTCTTGTTTTATATAACTTCTTCAGCTCGAGAAACAAGCTTCCTTATTTTTCTTGTAACTTGTATTTTTATCAGTCTGCCCTACTCGTACTGAACTCTTTCAAATAATTTTAGGTAGTTGACACAGTACATATTTACTTCTGTAAAATGAACAGATAATTAACCTACCTCTTCATACATATTGTAGCTAGATAGGTAAATATATCTTGTTTAGCAGAATCTATTTCTAAGGAAATATAATTTCATTCCCAGTCTAGAACACCTTGATGTATTCTTATATACACAGATTTGTCCATATATAAGAATTTTTTGGGGGGGGGGGGTAGGGAAACACAAATCATCATTTAGATATCAGTGTGATAATCGGAAGAACATATATTTAGAAAATATTTAGGAACATTTATTTTTAGTGCACCACAAAAGGGTATCTTGTATGCAGCCATTAAAAAGGGTTTGTGCTCTTTTGTTTTTACTACTTGATAAGTGATCTGCATCCACCAAAGTTAACAGGAACTAGCTGAGGGTCTGAATAGGTAAAGAATTCAGACTAATTTAACTTTATTTACATGCCAAAGAGCCAAGTTACCCCTAGTTTGTATGTTACACTGACAAACAATGTTAAATAAATGTAGGATGAAAAAATGCGTTCTGAGCAGGGAAATCTTTTGAAAATAGGCATTTGAATGCGTGATGCAAAATAAAGAAATAATAATTCTGCTCCTTTAGTTGCTTCAAATTAATTTTGTTGTTGTGTGGTGGTAACAGCAGTTTCATAGGGGAAAGCACTACTTTGCAGTCTCTGCAAAACTAATCACAGAGAGGTGTGAAATAAAGTAAGGTAGATGTCCTATTGGTGACTAGCTTTGGTGAAGCAATAGAATGCTATAAACACAGTATTTTTTTCCATCAGCTTCCTTAAGCTGAGTGGTAGAAGACTGAAGAAAATCTGCTTTTGTACACAAATGCAGCTGTGTCTGAACAGCTGTTACTGATGAAATTATGGAAGTTTTTCAGCATTCACCTTTTATTTACTGTAATTGTCAAACCTGGCAAGAACAAAGAGCAGGAAAACAGGAGAAAACAGAGGAATAATTAGCATATAGGAAACACTAGGAAGCCATACACATAGTGTTGGCCGCAAAGAAGGAAGCATGCCACGGGTTTAAAATGTTACTAACTCTGTGCAAAGAAGTTGGCTGTATTAAAACTGGATGAGAGTAGTCCAAGAGATACCTAAGGTTTAGAAGATAAAAGTATTGAAAGTTACTGGGAGAGTTCCAGGAATAGCACAAACTTTTTTTCAGGCTAAAATAAAGTTTAAATGTGAAATGTTCTGAAAGCACATTGTTCCCTCAATAAGTAGTGCTGATACTGAGACTAAAGTGAAGCGTGATTGTCTACAGATTTTTGTCTGTTGTAAGTTTTCAAAGGACAAATGACATGGAATAATCAAACTACCTGATTTGTACACTCCGCTTCATGTTTATCAGTAGTGCGGAGTTTTATCCCAGAACTGTGATGCAGATGCAGTTGCCAGCAGAAAAGTACTGTTGTTGATTTCATTCTGCATTTGAGAAGGTGGTGTGGCTGTTCCAGAAACAAAAAATAAATCCCACCAAACAAGATTCTTCCTTTGTCAATCCATTAAGGCAGAATCATCTGACAAACTACTGTAATGAACTGTATGATTTAGGTGAGCCCCACTGTGGTGGTTCAGCTCATCTCTCTGTGGAAAGCCGGTGGAGTGCAATACCTGTATTGCTTGAATAAGCAACAGAGCATTAGGAAGATTATGAAAATGGAAGCACCTAGAGATTCAGTAAGTTGAAAAGATAAAGGCTTTATCCCTACTGCCTCAGCACAGCTGAGCTGTGTATTGACAGCTTCATCTGGGAGCTGTGCTGTTTGTAATTTAGTTTGACCTGTGTGTGGGAGAAGCATCTGTTAGGAATGAATGAGACTAGGTAGTTTTGACTAGTGCCAGAGTCTGAGTCTGGTTTTGCCTTAGAGTACATGGATGAAATTTCTACCCAAGGCCCTGTTCTCACCGATTAACTATGGCTTTTATTTTGTATTTAGGAGAATGCCATTGTGGTCCTTGTTGAAATAGTTTAGTGCTCAGTCCCAGCTGTCAAAAGTCTTGAAGGAGGATTTGCTTTTCCCAAAGGAAGTTGTGGAAAGGGCAGTTAAAATTTGAAATGTGTTTCTCCCCTCTACCCCCAATGTTCTCTAAAGAGCTGAATGCAGTTAGACCCTTAAGTCTTTTGAAGTTAACTGAAAAATATAGCTCAAATCTTGCTAAGTGTCACCATATGTGGATCAGAAGAGTATTTGCCCAGATGGGGTTAGCCACTTTTAAGTTAAATCCCAGGTAAGAGCACAGGTTTCTGTTCTGTAGGAACTTGGTGTATCTGGATGTGAAAGAAAGTCAGCCTCTCAGAAATTCTTTGTGTAAACAGGAATCAAGGTAGAAATTACTTGTTTAGTTATGATATAGCCATGAAATCAACCTAAGAAATCCCATTCTTGATCATACTTTTATAAGCCGAGGTATAATGTAGTGAACATGTTTCAGGTACATTTTAAAATTATCCATTAGGAAAAAAAATAATTATAATACTATTTATTCTTATGGCACAGAATATACATTACTATCTAGTTTGTTAATGTGTTTGTCACTGTACGTGGGCTATATGCTCACTGGACACCTAGCATAAGCTTCTTGGTCCTTGGCTGATTCATTGCTCTAATGATAATCTTTGTCAAGAATCCTTGTACTGAATGACAATATTTCTGTGAGTTAAGGAAACTTGCTTTTATTTCCTTGTTCTAGAAACCATCACAGGAGAGTTTTTAACTTCTAAGTCTTCAGTGTTAATGTTAATTATCTTGCTTATATTAGAGAATGTTGAAAGAATGCTGAAAGATATTCCAGCCCACATTTCTGGGTAAACAGCGTCATCCAGAAAGTCGAACAGAAGGCCTCTGTAGTATCTAACTGCAGCTACTGCTAGGTCAGAAGGCAAAATATATAGAAGTTGGAAAAGATGCCATCATTCTTTATGCTTTTGGGAACTGATCAGGCTTGGGAAACTGATGATAAAGTATGGAACTTATATTTTGCTCTGATAATGGATTTATGAAGCACTGTGAAGTGCCACTTAGTCTCATAGACCAGACCAGTAAAAGCAATTGAAATTAAATGCAGAAAAATAAAGGCATCATTCACGTATCTTGAATAGTCTTACACAGCCGTCCAGTTACCTGGAGGATCTGATGCTTGCCTTTTTGGAGTATGCTGTCTAGATGATGTTTTAATGAAACATCTGTGTTGGTAGTTAAAACCTTTCAAAGATGGTTTGCAAAAAGGAGCAATAAAAACAAAGAAACAAAACCCAAACAAACCCAAAGTACTCCTTTGTAAATTTTGCTTTAACTCAGTTGATCTTTTAGGAGGGAAAATAATGATTCTTACAATACTTCTCACTTGTATTTCTGTTTGATTGATTGTTTTTAAAAAGAAAATAATAGTAGCCTGGAAACAGAGATGCCGTGTAGTTATGCTGGGGAGAGAAGGCCACAGAATAAAGGACGTGTTCTTACACCTGTATTTGAATAAGTCGGGTTAAATTCTCTTTTCCTTCTTTTAATTTCTTGTTCATGGGTTGATGGAACCTGATGCTTTGAAGTCTTTGCATATACAGCAGCAAGCTTCATGCCACTTGAAACTCTCCTGGTCCTGAGACTGCCCATTTTTTTGAAGGGTGGTTATGATGTGTGCACCTGGTCATCATTTACAGTGACAGGATTAGTAGCTTATCTCAGAGTGCAGGCCACCAAACAGCTGTCTGACTGACTTGGCCCATTATTAGAAGAGAGATTTAGAGATCAAAATCTATTTATCTCATTTACCCTTCCCCTAATCCATTAAATCCTCTTCTAAGTGGTTTTTTGTGGGGAGGTTTGATCTGGGAAGTTACAGGTGTTGCATGTCATGGCAAACACTTGAGAAACTTTTTTTAATTCCCCAAGTATAGGAAACCTCTTTGGCAATGTTAAAACTCAGGACAGAAGTCAGGCTATAATTTAGTCTTTAGAACATAGAACAGATATTCTTTAAATACTTGTTTGAACATATGGAAGATATAGAGGTGTTCATTATAGAGTCATCAAAGCTTCACAAAGGACTAACTGCCTAACTCATCTTGTAGCCTTCTATGATGGAGAAACGGTATCAGCGGACAAAGGAAGAGGTAGAGATGTCGTCTATCTAGGCTTCTGTAAAGCCTTTGATATGGTATGCCCGCCCAATATTCTTACTGTTAAATTGGATTGAAGGAAGTTTGATGGATAGACTCTTTGATGACTAAAGAATTGCCATGATGGCTGCATCCAAGGAGTTACGGTCAGTGGTTTAATGTCCAAGTGGAAACAGTAATGAGTGGTGTCCCTCAAGGAATCATACTGTTTAATGCTTTCATTATGACATAAGCAGTGGGAAGTTGTGCCCTCAGCAGATTTCCAGGTGACACCAGTCTAAGAGGTGCAGTTGGTACCTGTGATGGGAAGGAAGTAGGCCTGTTGGAAACTCCCAAGGTTCACCAGGGCCAAGTCCAAGGTCCTGGGTGCAGTGCATGTGGGTTGGGACATCCCTTGACACCAGTACAGTGTGGGGGATGAATGGATTGAGAGTAGCCCTGTGCAGTAAGACTTAGGGGTACTGGTGAATGAATGAAAAATTGGATTTGAGACAGCAGTGTGCACTTGGAGCCTGGAAAGCCAGGGCTGCATCAAAAGTCTGACCAGAAGGTCAAGGGAGGTGATTCTTGTCTGGTGGGACCTGGAATACTGCATCCGTCCTTGTGGTCCTCAGCACAAGAAGGACGTGGACCTTTTAGAGCGAAAAGAGCTCGGAAAGGAGCCGCAAAAATGATCAGAGGGATGAAGTACCTCTCCTATGAAGAGAGGCTGAGATATTGTGGGGTTTTCAGCCAGGAGAAAAGAAGATGCCAGAGACCTTGGAGCAGCCTTTCAGTATACAAAGAGTATATATAAGAAAGCTGTAGAAAGACTTTTTACCTGGGTCTGTCAGTAAGTGGACAAGGAGCAATGGTTTTGAACTGGAAGTGAGTAGGTTTAGATTGGATTCACAGAAGGAGTCTTTTACAGGGAGGCAGGTGAGCCACTGGAACAGGCTGCTTAGAGAAGCTGTGGATGCCCTATCTTTGCAAGTGTGCAAGGCCGGGCTGGAGGGGTCTTGGAGCAACCTGGTGTAGTGGGTGGCATAGATGATTTTTGACGATACCTTCCAGCCCAAACTGCTCTGTGATGCTATGACTGGACTGCTTTGGTAATAAGTAATTTCCTGGAGTTAAAGCTGTTGTACATCTTCCTGACTTGATAGCTGTAAGAACAATACTTTATACATGGGGTTTTTTTCCCCCTCTGAAAACACAAAATGCACCTAAACGTACTTATATTTTTCTTGGTAAGAAGAGAATATTGTGAAGAAATAATATGAATTTTTTTGGTACTGTGTTCAGTTTTCTCCTTGTTTATCTCAGTATTGAATTGGTAAATAAATTAAAGGAGATGTTAAACATTTACTGATGCAAAGATGGATTTCATTTAGGTGACTGTCTCTACTGGTTTAGCAGCTTATTTCATAGAAAGGCAGAACGGACAATTTAGGAGTAAATTTGCTTTCATCTAAACATAGAACTGGGTATTTTCTACAAACAGCACAAGGATTCACTGGAATTACTGTATTTCATTAAATCGACTAACAGCATGCTTCATAGAATCACAGAATGGTTTGAGTGGGAAAGGATCTTAAAAGTTCCAACCCACCTGTCATGGGCGGGGACCCTGCACTTGACCAGGCTGCTCAGCGCCTCATGCAGCCTGGCCTTGAACACTGCCAGGGATGGAGCATTCACAGATTCTCTGGGCAACCTGTGCCAGTGCCCCACCACCCTCACGGTTAGCATCAGTAAAATGGCTTGTCTTGCGATCCTTTAAGCTTGGATTTTAATACCATTGGTGTTCATAGAAATCTGGAAACTTTCTCTGCCCAGAACAATTTTTGTTCTCTTGGGGTTTGTTTACTTAATTGCATTCGTCCTTGCCTCTTACCTGCAAGACAACATAATAGTGAATTCGGATTCACTGTGATTTTGTGCTGTGTTTGGCTCCACAATAGGAGTGTGTAAAAATACACTCCTATTAATTATTAGATTTAATAAGGGTTAAGAACAAGACTCATGGTAATCTCTGAAGATTTTAGCCTTTGAACTAAAACTAGATAAAGAACGTGAGCAGAATTTGCTAATAGGTTAATTGTGGCTGTGTTCTCTACACAAAATGCAAACCTCTGGTACTGAACAGTGAAGTTAGTATGTATGCTTTTAAATTGTTTTATTGGAGAAATTTATTACACTAGCATTCTCTGGGTAATGACATTCTTGTGCTTGTTTTTTTCTGTTTGTTTTGCTTTGTAAATTTACAACCACATTTGTTTTATTAGTGCAGTTTTCATTTGGTTATTCTCAGAAAATACTTAGTCTGAATGTTTTGATTTCCAGTCTTTTTGGGTCTACAATTTCATATAGTAAAATGAGAAGGATAGATTTAAATATTTACATTGCATTATTTGTCTATGGAGATTTCCCGTTAAATAATATAATGGAGGAGATAGTCTTTTTGTTGCTTAAAATGACAAAATGTGGGATTTTTTTTAACTGTTAATTATGCTAAGTTACTATATATGACTTGTCAGGCTGCGAGGACATAGTCTTTTGTTAGACTAGCTTAAAAAGGGGGGGAAACCTATCATGAAAATACTCTGTAATGCTTTTGCTTTATATTTCAGTTATTTTTATTTTCAAGGACTGACAGTATTTTCTGGAATAATCTATGGCTGGGGAAACATGTCATCACCTTCTGTGTCTGTTTGTTTTGTCTTGTATACATGATACCAAGGTACTTCTGCTTAGTGACATGGAATTTTCTAATACCTTCCCATGTCTTTGCAACATTTTTTTCAGTGTGTACAGAGGATCAAAACTCTGGGGAAGTAGTCAAAACAGAGCCATAAGCAAGACAAATGTTTATTTGTTGATTGAGTATAACTGTCTTATTTAAAACAGTATTTCAACCTATCAATCTTGACTATAGTTTAAGAATAGTGACATTAATTGTGTATATCACTGTGCTCAATAACTCAGGCTTGTTTGTGGGTTTGGAAAAATTTCTTTTTGTGGGTATTTTTGATGGGGTTTTCTTTTGTGTGTGTGTGTCCTTTGAATGGGTGGTATGTGGTTTTTTGAACCAGAATACATGGTTGCACAAAATGCCAGCGACCTGTCTGATAAGCTCTTTCTTTATTTATTGTGGAATTCATTTTCTGACATTAGATAAAGCATAGGAAGTATATTAACTGCACTACTCATTTTTTTAAGTTCATTATAATCATGAACATTACATTGATTATCAACTTTGAGGACAGAAAGAAAATACTCCAGTATCTTGGGGCTCATTCTAGATGGTTCCATAGTTCAATTCTAACTTTATAACTGTAGAGTGGATTTTATGATCCTTTAATTGTTTTTGTAACTGGTTTTTGACTTCTTTCCAACTCAAGGTCAGTACTGAAGTACAGATCATGAGAATTGAATAGTGATGTGTGTATTGTTTTTATGACATAGTACTGCTAGTTGCAATACCACTGTTGAGGTGTGTTCAAGGAGTGTAACAGCCTACTGAGCCATGGCATTAAACTGTTTATGTTTAGATGACTGCTGTAACTTAAATGCTTTTCTAAATAATTGCTTTTTAGGGTGGGTTTAGTCATTGTTTGATAAGTTTATATTTAACAGCATTTGGATGCACAGTGTTTGCCTCTTTCTGTTTTACAGGTTAGTCTGATACACTTTCCAGCATCATATTATCATCATTGTTTACCAGTTCACAGCTTTTGCATCACCTGTGACTACTGTCAGTAATAATTTCATGTTTTTATTTTGTCTCATGGGTGAAGACTTTTAAGATTTTTTAAAGTCTTAGCATTGTTGGGATCCTATTTGGAAGACAGTTGTCCGTTGAGGGCTTCTGCCTGTGTAGTTTACTACTTAACTGTTTAAACAACTGTTACTTAATGCATGCTGTGTTGGTTTGTTGTATGATCAGTTGCTTAGCAGATACCTAGTTCTTCAAAACCACTGACTTTGTACAGCATACCATCTGAATACTGTAACTCCATAGGTCTTGGTATGCAATCTCTTTCCCTCCCCCGTTTTTCATCCTTTGGGATTTTTTGGGTGACAGTTCAAGAGTTTTGAGTCAGTATGCCTTCCTAACCAGTCCTTCTAAAACCTTTGGACCCTCTGACTGACATTCTAACTTGAATAAATCCTCCATATTGTTTGTCTTCAGTGGGTATTCTTTCATTGTCATTGCATATGTGGTCTGTGCTTCCCTAAAAACAAACCAAAAAAATTGAAAGTTACATGGATCTTTTTCTGTGTTAATAAATATTAAGTAGTCTACACCAGCAGTTTCTGAGGGACCAGTGTTGTTTGTCATTAAAAAAAAAAAAAGTGAGGTCTTATGTGGAGCCCCAGAGGTCATCAGTTGACTTTTCCTCTTAAAATGGTTGAGATTTCCCATGTTTTTGGCTTAACTATTTAAGTTTCCTTGTTTTACCTCCTCTCTTATCCAGGCTGGTTTTATTGTTTTTCATTTTTCTTTTTTTCTCTGTATAAGTGTGGCTGTCTAGGCTACTTCATAAAATGTTCTGAAATGACTCCCAGTTGTTCCTGTTTTAAATCTAAATCCAGTTATTTACACTTCTAATTCTGTCAGGTTTTTGCTCTCATGAACACAATGTGCTTATAACATGCGTCTACTACTGGCGTTGGACTTCTTTCGTTTACACATAGCAAATGGTGTACAGTCATAATCATATATTCCTGCAGTTACTTTTGACTGTGGTTCTGATACATGCTCCTTTCTTTAAGAGGTATTTCTGTATGGTGCTTTTCTGGTGTAGGAATCACAATTTTTAAACTTGCAGAAATGCCAAGGTAATTTGCTTGAGACTTTTAGCATCAGTTAAATGGCCTTAGGAGTTTATACTTTTCCCTCTTCAAGAAAGTGTTAGAGGAGCCCCACTTGCTTGTCTGTCACACTAGCTGTCATCTGCTATGGCATCAGCTTTTGTTTCATTTTTTCCTTATTAGAATTTAAACCAAAAATATAAAGATCACTGGCTGCCAGCCAATTCTGAAGTATAAAATAAAGCCAACCACTGAACTTCAACTCGTGTAAATCTTTTCTTTAGTTATACCTCCTTCTTCAAATCTACGTCAATATATCAGCAATTCTGTGGGTTTATTGCCTGTCTAGAATGTTTGTACAAACCGTTCAACCTCTCCATTTTATTTGATTATTCATTTAATTTTAATCCTTCTTTGATTTTTCTGCTAAATAAGTGCACTCCCCTTCCCATCCTCCCCTTCACTTTCAACAGTGCAAGGATACTCTGACCTCTCTGGCCAACTTGCCTTTCAGAATGCTTTACTTCCTCTTCTAACAACGAAAGTTGCCCAGATTCTGCAACTTCCATCTTCCACAGAAGTCCAGTGACTAGTCCCCAGCACAGAACTCTGTTGTGTATTCTTTGCCTGTCCAGGAGTTCACCTCCAGGTTTTTCTGTCTTCTTCTGATATAGCACAGAAATGTTTAAACTGGGTGTTAGGATGATAAATGTTGGGTGTTTAGGTATTTATAATTTACAAGACTCAGAGTAATTAGTCTGATGGAGTGTACTTCAGGCACATGTACCATATTGCTGTCATTATTTCTATTCTATTAACACTATTCTATTAGATAGTGTTGAGCAATCCCTTTGAGCACTGTAATGACATAACAATCCCAGCCGTCTGTGTCTATGCCTCAGGGTACCTGCAGGCTTCTCCTGTGTACTGCAGGCACAGTGGTCATGGCTCATCCACCTTGGGAGCATTGTATAACTTTACAGACTATACACCAGTGCTTTTGTGTAAGGGTCAATGCTTGGTGAATGCTGGTAGCAGCTGCTTTGCTCTTGTGTGAAATATGAAAACAGCTTTAGGTTGCACCTTGAGGAACTCTGGTTCTAGAGGTCTGCTGTAAGGAGTTCTGCATCTTCTGCAGAGGAATTGGATTTATCCTTAGAAAGTGAGTTCTTCTTGTTACCAAGGAAGAACTGGGTGTCCGAGGACTTAACTGCAGTTGGAATAGTCAGAGATGCTTATGGGGTACTTTCTTCCACTTATCCTCATCTAGGTGTCAGACTTTCATGAATAGATTAAATCTTACAAAAATGAGAATTTGAGGCCCATAGGACCACTGCTTGCCTGTGGGACTGTGTTTTCTTGTGTATCTATGGAGCCCAGAGAGTTTTTACATAATTTTCAGATGTGTGTTAACACAGCTGAAGCACAGCCAGCTGTGTTAACACACAGTTGACACTGTACTGATGCAGATGTAGCCTGAACACTCTGGGGAAAATGTTTCCATATCTAGTAGAGAGAGCTCTTAGCCCTCTCGTCCTTCTGCCTGGTGGGCAGTAAGTTTGAGGTTAAGCTCACCAATACAAGAGAGATAGGTGTGGAACTTCGGGAGGGATTCAAGCGAAGAGTGTCTAAGGTGATGAAGGGACCTGAATACTCTACTGTAAGGAAATGCTAAGAGAGCTAGGACTGTTCAGCCAGGAGAAGAGAAGACTCAGGGAGGGATCTTACCGATTTATGTAAGTACCCAAAGGGATGGTGCAAAGAGGACAGAGCCAGGCTGTTTTCAGTGATGCCCGATGATAGGGCAAGAGGCGATGGGCAGAGGCTGAAACACAGGCGATTCTGAATATCAGGAAACACTTTTTCACTGTGAGGATGACTGAGCATTGGCACCAGTTTCCCAGCGCAGTTGTGGCATATCCCTTCTGAAGAAATATTAAAAAAACATCAACGTGTGGTCCTGGGCAGCTTGTTGTGGCCCTGCTTGAGATCCCTTCTGACCTCAACCAGTTTGTGATTCTGTGAAATACAGTGCCTATGCTGCAGCATCATCTTGCAGATACAGATCAGCTGAGTCACCAGTTCACCCTGGCCTTTAATCATAAAATGGGGGGGAAATCCTATGGGATTTATATTTCATTATGCTACACTTGCTTAGCAGTGCTTATAGGTGTACAAAGAATCATTTTGTAGGTAGTCTTGGATGACTGTGACCAGTTACCTGAGGGGAAATCAGTGAAAATGTTAGTTTTGCAGTTCAGACGTCTTCCAGTGGCAGTATGCCAGCATGCTTTTCCCAGCGCAGCCACCTTTGCAGCTTAAATCTGTCTGGGAAGCCAGCAAGGTAGCTCATTACCCTGAATTGTGGGCTGATATAGGGCTGTCGTTCAGCTGATTCCTGAATAGCCTGAATAGGACTGACACAAGCTGTAGCTTCAAGCAGTTGATTGTAGGCTGAGGGGCCTCTGGGCCTGATCCAGTGTCACTGCTCCTGGTAATGTCATATTATTATGTAGTGTAGTTGTGGATTTAGGGGTTTGACACATTATTATAAACTAAGTAGACACAGCGGGATTGAAATCCTCCAACTTGGATTCACACACAGTGGCAATGTCCTGACACCATGTGTGAACTGTGTGCGTGATGCTAACTGTGCATGTAAGCCTGGGTCAGCACCAAAACATCCTGATAAGTGGCACATGAATGTGATCGCAAATTCAGTTGTTTTGGTGGTACTCAAAAAGGTGCTTTGTCTGCTCTCAACAAATTCCTTTTGCACAAGACAAATTATTTCTAGGTAAAGTAGCAGAAGGAAAAATAGTCTCTTCTCCTACCTTCACAACACTTAACACTGGTAGAAGTGTGCTGCAAAGTCAGAAGATTATTTGCCAAGATGAATGTTAATTCTCAGTGTGTACATTCATGGAAGAAAGAAATTATCTACAAAGGTACTGTGCACCAAATATATGTAATCTAAAATACATATAAATAACTTTTTAAAGTAACCAGTCTGTCCAGTCAACATTGACAAGATTGGGAGTAAGGAAGAAGTGCATGTACTGCCAGGCTGTAGCCCTGTCATGCTCAGGCCAGGTCCTGGAGTAGCAGAGCAACCAGCACCTGTCTTGGCTCTTGGCCCAGCTTTACTGTCTAAGCTAAGGACTTTACTCTTTAGTATGTGGATGCCTGCTAGGGCGTGGTGGCTTCCCATAGGGGATTTGTGGGAATGGTGGGACAGGATAGAAGCTTATATGCGGAGAGGGGACCCTCTTCTAAAGCAGCAGTCCTACTCCCACGTCCTTATTGCTTTCCTTAAGAGTACCCCTGCTAGCTAGTGTTTGAAGATAAGCCTGTGCCCTACAGTTGAGTGCTGCATCACATCCCCAGTGTCCCATCCCCAGTACCTTAAAATATCTGCTGTCATGATGTCCACTGATGGCTGTGATATCTGGGACAGTGAAACGTGAGGGAGGCTGTGAAGCACACCTTAGGTCTGTCTGCCTTGGCTGTGCTGCAGGGAGAAATGGAGATATTGGCATGGTCTTATGGTAAAACATCTCATGCAGTGCAATTAGGGAGACATGGGACATTTGTCATGCTGCACTGGAGTGGGGACCTTGGCCCATCCATAGGTCTCTGTTTTTAAGACTGGTGCTCAGTGCTCCTATGGAAACTAGGCAGTGAAATCCTTGAGGAGTGCTGGACCTTAGCAAATGAGTATGTAGTTGTGCTTGGCTCTTTGCTACTACTTTGTAAAATGTTATTTTTGTATATTATTTTCTAAACATGAACTCCTGGGTTTATCTTCCTCTTGTCATAACACTGTGTAATGTTGGGGTTTTGTTTGGTGTTGGATTTTGGTTGTCTTCGGGGCTCTCAACCTGAAGAATTTCTTTGCATCTTAACCTGTAAAATCAAATGATGGCAAGTTGTTTTCCACACTCTCCTGAGATTATTCCAGTAATGAATCAGCTGTTTGGGGATGTACTATTTTCTTTTCTTTCCTTGTGAAAACCAATAAATGGAAGGAAAGGAAAGGCAATTTGAATGCTGGATTATCCTTTTCCCTGTCCTTTCTCAATAGCCTGCTTTAAGTGTACAAAAGCCTTTGCTTCCTACAGAGATTTGTCTTTTGGTCTCACCCACCTCCCCTGAGAATAGGGTATGTTTAAAAAAAAAAAGCAGCCAACAAAACCGAAAAGAAGAAAAAAGAGAATGCATCCTCAGAAAAAACAAACAAACCCCAGAAAACAAAACAAACCAACCCCCTTTCATGGAGGTATCTTGAAATATCTCAGGTTTGCAATTGTAAATGACTTGTAAATGCAATTTACGGTTTTGCAAATGTAAATGAATTGTAGATGAAAAATAAACCTTTCTGCCAGTCTCCCTTTGGACTCGGTTGCCTTATTAGTGAATCCCCTTTCACAGAGAGGGAGAAAATGATTCTCGGATGAAGTCTTCTTGAAGCAGAAAACCTCCCTAAGCAATTCACAATGCAAATTCTGAAGTTTATTTCTTTCACAGTAATCTTCCTATCAATTTCAGGCAGCCCTTTAAGTCCATCAGCAAGCAAGGTAGATTATTTTTGTGATTCTATGTTGTGACATGAAAGTCACCTAGGAGTATTTCCTCTTTTTCTTAAGCTAATGCAAGCTATCTATAACGAAGTATCTTGAGCTGCTTGCTCTTCTCAGTAATCTCTTTGTAATTATAGTGTTATGAATTACATTTCAGAATGATGCTGGAAATGACACCGAGCTTTATTCCTGGATCAGTTAATGAATCCATACCATCATTTCTCAAACAAAATCATGATTCAGACTGATCTAGGGTTGGGTTTGGTTGGGTTTTTTCTTTTTTTTCTTTATATTTACTTTGTAGTGCTTCTGATGCTGTAAATACCGGGGAACGACAGCATGTTGCCAACTTTGCTGGTTTTTCGTGATCCCCTTGAAATAATCATTACAGTTTGGGTCATGCTGCATGATTCTTCCCTGAATTATAAGGCTTTAACTCAGGACTTCATGGCTCATTATCTTACCTTCATGTAATAGCTTTTCCATTTGGAAAAGTGTCATACTGAAACTAAATTTTCAAGTAGGGAAAGTAGAAAGGCAGTAGTTGTTACTTTCATAGGTGATGCTGTTTCCTCCTCTAGCGCATGACCCGGTTTATACACTGAGATGGAAAAGAGACTGAGGTAGCAATGCTAATAAGGAGGCAGGTTTTAGTTTACATTGGACTGGAAATGCTTGCCTAGGAGTAATAAGATTTTCATGTCTTAGCAAATACTGCCTAAATGTCTGAACTAAACTTCACATTTAAATATCTTGGGTACATCTTGTTACAATTCCATAAAAAGTGACTATTAATAGAAGTTCCTTTTCATTCTTTCTATCGCGTACAATCAGGTACTTATGTTTTTGATGGCACCAGTTGTTCATTTTTTTCTGAAAAACCTTACTGTGAAATGTATTTTAGTGTTCTCTTTTATTTGGTCTAAACATACTGGTATTTGGAAGTAATTTTGACTAATATTTTTGAATGTGTACATGAAAGGTCCTGGCACTCCTCTAAACATCTGTTTAAGGGCACTGAAATTCAATAGTTTATTTGCAGTACAGCTAGTTTCTTTAGTTACTGGTTTCTCGCACTGCAACTTTTGGCATGCTTGGACACCTGATTGTGTATGTTCATTGTGCCATACCGTGGAGGTGAAGAATCTGTTTAGAGAGATTGCAGGATTCCTGGGGAAAACTGTGACCTCTGCTAGCAAGTACTGTAGTACTTATTAGCCATTTGACCTGATTCAGAAGCCCTCAGAGAATAGGGTGAATGAGTAAGCATGTGTGTAAATAGGTAGGACTGGCAGGATCAGAAGCTGAGACTAACTTTTGATCAAGGGTGAGAACGTGACCACTTTCCTTCTTTCATCTGATGATGCGTCCTGCTTTTCAACACATGGATGCATGATACATGGCAGTGAGCAAGTTATCTTTCTTGAGAGGTTGAAACTGGGAGTTTGAACTGATTTAGTCAAACAAGGGAAGGTAATTAAAGTTCTTCTGTGTATTACATGACTAAGCTAAGCAGAAAGCTGGTTGAAATAGAAGGGGTTATTTTCTGCTATAGTTGTGTTTTGAAGCAGAGAAAATGTCCTCACACTTTATGCCGGGCTTGCTCTGGTAGACTGACTCCTCAGGTGAGCCCCTCTAGAGGGGCTGTTGCCATACTGCAAAGCCTGGGAGGTAAGGAACTCTGCAAGCATAAGTACAGTGCCAGAATGAAACATGAAAGATAGTAATTAACAAAATGGCAACCTCAAAAGTACTTATTAATAAATTCTTTACATTGTCTTTGGTTTTATTATTCAAGAATAAATAAGTGGGAGATTCATGAGAACAACAGTAAGTACTCGTTGCTTCTCTTGGGTATAGCAGTGGTATTGAGGAGTTACTCAGTTGTTCATGGGTTTTTGGATCCTGACTGATAAATATTGAATAACCTTTTAAGACAAAGAAAAGCTTATACTGTGTGGACAGACTTGTATTACCACAGGCAGACTTCTGCTGAACTGAATAGTATCCTAACTATAATCAATGCATGTACTCTGAGTGGACATGTCAGATCATTGTTAAGTTTCATTAAATAAACCTGCTGTCACCAGAGTGGCTTCAGCAAGTGGAGCAAAATTGTGCTTTGGAGAAGCCAAGGATGTTCCAGATTGATTCTTGTTTGTACACTGCTGTCTTTTTGGATGGTACAAGCACAAGAGTATTTGTAATAGGAGGGAGTAGCTACATAGCACTGCAGATTTTAAAAATGCTGCCCACCCACTAGCTAATCAAGTCATTCTGTCACCTCCATATAGTTAATAATTATTATCCCTGTGATTATAGGTGGGGGTGTGCAGACAAAGGCTACTTCTAAGTTAGCAAATTCTGTGAATGAGAGTGGGTCTGTAGGGCAAAAGAGTAGGTGCAGAGACCCGATGTCCATGGTCAAGGATTTTTTTTTTTTTCTGCTTTAACCAGGTCTAATCTGATCCTAGGGACTAAATGCCTGTTTGTGGTTAGAATGCACAAGTTGTAGTCCTTAACTTCAATTTTTACTGGTTTCATTCTAAAGAAATCACTCAGGGATCCTTTATAGCAGTGGGAAAGAGCACACTCAGCAAAGGAGATGAGGACATTTAAGCTAGGGTCAGGAGAACACTTCTGAAATAAACACTAGTGTATGTCTACCCACCGGGACACTCTGGCAAATGGTTTTGGGTGGGGGCTTTACTATATTTACAGGTTAGTTGTTTAGCCTGGAGAAAAGGAGGCTCAGGGATTCTCTATAACTACCCGAAAGTGGGTTTAGCAAGATGGGGATTAATCTCTCAAGTAAAAAGTGACAGGACAAGAGGAAGTGGCCTCAAGTTCTGCTGGAGGAGATTTAGATTGGATATCAGGAAAAATTTCTTTGTGGGAAGGGTTGTCAAACATTAGAACAGGATGCTCAGGGAAGCGGTCGAGTCAGCATCCTTGGAGGGCGCTTAGGAATGTGGTTTAGTGATGAACCTGGCAATGTTAGGTTAATGGTTGGACCTAATGATTTTCAAGGTCTTTTCCAACATAAATGATTCTATACTTCTGTGATTTTCAGAGCTCCTAATGGCACTTCAACTGGAAAACAGATTTGTGTTTGCAAAGCATCTCCAAATAGCATTTTATATACATGAAAAAATACCTGGTCTTAGCAATTGGCTGCTACTCTGCATAGAAATGATGGAACTTGCATTTCACCTTGGGAGTTTTCCTTTCCCTGTAACTGCTGAGAGGTAATGAAATATTAATTCTTTGAAGTAGGTTGATTTATGTTGAGAAACATCTTCTGATCAAGTCTGATTTTCATGAAGAACATGAGCTACTTACTCTCTTTTTCTGTGTTTCAGTGCCAGTAGTAATTATTAATTAGTCCATTACATGAAAAAATTTGGATTAAGTTGTCCTCTTTATGTCTGAATCATTAATGACATTTCACTCCCCCCTTTGCTTTGCTTTTGATGCTGGACCCTGCAGTGAGTTTAAATTGCAACATAACTAATTGATAAGAAGTGTTTATTCTTCGATTAGGTAGTGTCTTTGTTAACTTCTAAATTACCAGTCTTTTTTGTTTGATTTGACTTTTTGTTTCAGTTAATGATAACAGCTACTGTCAGTTCATACCAATATTCTTCAACAGAAGCATCAGAAAAACAGAATTTAATAGATGTTTTTGATCTTAAAAATAAGGAATTGACAGTATTCAGGCTGTCTTTTTTGCCAGGAAAAAAAAAAATAGCTATCCTTCTGCCTCTCTTTGCATGTGCAGGTATGTTCATGAAACCTTTAAAATCATTTTGACCTACAGAGTTTATGTAGCTGCACAACAGTGCCATTAGAATGAGAGGTTTGATGCTGGCTTTCCCATGTGTCAGTTTTATGTCTACAAAACTGCTCCATATGGAACTTTTTCATGCTTTGAAGTGGGCTAGATGCCTTTAACTTGATGTACAACTATCTTTGACACGTTCCTCAGAAGATTTTTGGCTACCAATAAAAGTAGAAAAGAAAATTTTAATTTAATAAAGAGACAGGAAGCTTCGGATCAGGTGGTTGATAGAGTATGTTTGAAGTCTTGGGGAAGTATGTCTCAGAAATGATCATACACGAAATAGAAAAATGAATCTTAGTCCATCAGTTGCATTTTTAAGGGAGCAATCCATAATGTTAGAGGAGTCAAATACTGCCTGGTGACGTTACATGATACTGAAAGCAAGAGCTTTGACCCTATTTAGACTACAGTTCACCACCATGGACCTTGTGCTATTCTTGGTAAGAAGAAAAATCCTTGTTTCTTAAATAAAATAAAAATGAGAAAGCACAATATGTAAAAAGGCTCGTTAGGTAGTATTGGATCTGGAGCTAGATAGTCTGCTAGCTGAATTTATGGGACATGGAAATACAAAATATTAATGTCTAACTTCACAAATAAAGAGAATTACAGGCTCTCTATCATGGCTTTGCAGCAAACTAATAAATGTATAAATTTGCTTTTTGGAAAGCATATTTCATTAGAAAAATGATTAGTTCAAGCAAACAAATTGTAGTGTAATTATATGATGGCAGTAGGTTCTTACTGAAATTGCTGGTAAAATAAAAAGACACATTTGTTCATGTAGCATTATGTTAGCAGTCCTTCCTTGCAAAAGTCAAGTCAGTATTTTTGTTTAATAACACTCTGTCTTGTGATTGTACTGTCTTAAATCACATGTACAGGATTGCATATGAATCAGCAGCCATGCATCAGCTGTGCATAAAGGAGCTGGCTCCTTGTCCTAGGAAGTTATGTTGGTGATGTAGCAGCTGTCAGTAGTTGCAGTCTGAAACCCAGTGCTATAGGTGCTTTCCAACATAAAGTTTGTATACTGATCTTCAGCAGAAATAGAAATAGCTGCATTTCAGTCTTGGTAATTCAGAAATACCTGTGCAAGGGAAGAATTCAGGATATTTAATTTAGGCTTTAGGACACAGTATTTAGGGCTATAAAAATGTAGAAGTTTTATTTCAAATTTCACATGCCTTCAAGAGTTTAGCAAATACTAGATTGCCTGCAGGTATGTATTGTTTGAGGGGAAAAAGTTTTTGTGTTATTGGAAGTTGATACACAGTATAATGTCCAAATCACTGCATCTGCACTTACTTCATCCCAGGTTGTTGTCACAGCATCTATGTTTTACTGAAGATAGCCTAACACATCTTCTTGTGGAGGGTATAGGGTCAAAAAGGAATGTGTGTGATCATGGAATGCCTATATGCAGAGTTTTGAATAAATCCAAATGACAGTGTGTGAAGATATAGTTTGAATGGAGCAGCTTCTCTGCACTGAGGTTGTTCTTGATACTGGCTTTTGTTTTAAAAATTATAAATATGCAAAGCAACAATGAAGGTAATGTTTTAATAACTGATTTGAAATGGATAGCTCATGTAGAAAACCGATGTGTGGATTTTTTTTTCTAAGTCGCAGTAAAATCTAGCATGCAGATGAGATTTATAGGAAGGAAAAAAACCCCAAGAAAAATAGTTGTGAAATTTGTGCTAATTGGTGCTTATTGGTTAGGTACCAGTAGCCTTTAAAAGTAGTTCAGAAAAAGGTCATTAATAACTGTTTGATTGTTTAGAATAAGTAAGTGCTTTTTTTGTAATAAGAATTAATAACAGTAACATAAACACATTTGTAAGGAACTGTTTAGAGGACTGGTACATCACACACAACAGGTCTAACCGCTCTGTGCTCAAATGTTCTCATTCAGGTAAACATATGGTTCACCTCTGTGTTGAGAAGGAATGGGATCATGACCTGTACACTTAGTTGTCTGAGGTAGTGAAATACCTTGTCAAAGAATTGTTTCTCAAGTAGAAGTTAAAAAGCAGGTTAATAATAAGGTGTACCAGCAGAGCTGCAGTAGAATAAAATCAGAGAATGAGCAAAAATTTTAGTCTTCTGCTACTTTCATCTGATACTCTAGCTTAAAAAAAAAGTGGTTATTGTAAAATTATAGAGTTCACTCTTCAAATAAATTTTTCTTCATTTGGTAATATGGTATAACATAGGCAAAATCACTTTTTAGGACAGTCTTTAAAGGTATTTAATCTTCTTATTAGCTGTTGAGTGCAGCAGGATTTACTGAAATAAAAACAACTAACAAATCAGTTTGATGAAACTTGACATCTGCACATAACTGAAGTTATCCATGCAGAAACTTCTGTGGAGCATCTGATGTATGGTAACTGTTCTTAGACTCTTCTCTCCCATCTTAAGAAATTTTTTAGGTACTTTGGTTATTAAGTGATAGGCAGAGAATTTTGGAAAGCATTTGATGCTCTTTATTCCTATTCCTTATTTTTCAAGAATACTTCTAAAATTATTTAAATATGGATATGCAGTATACTTTGTCTACTCTCCATTTTTTACCCTCATTCATATTAATAAGGCCATAGTTTGCAGTAGTCTGTTGGGATTACTTAAGGAGTAAGGATGGCAGAAAAAACTTCTTAATAAGGATCACAGGAATAAAAAGGGGGGAGGGGTATGATTAACCTTTCCTGAGGTTATTATAATTTTTAAAATTTCTTTTTCCAACCTATTCAGCAACTTAATTTTTTTTAAATATAACTGGTTTTTCTTTACTGCTGACATCAGAGGAGTCAGTATAGAAGGAAGTAATGGTTGCAAAGTTGAAGAGGGTTGGTGGGTTGTTGGGGGTTTTTTTTCCCTGCAAACACCCTGAACATACCTTTGGTCCTCTTAGTTACAACATGGTTTGCATTTCTTTGTGGTTCTGGTAGTTGAAATTTGATTATTGACCGTAAGCTGCCGTAATACTGTAAAAATCCATATTTTTATGCAAATAGTTTGCATTTCATCCTGTTTTCTGCTGCAGACTTAGATTGCAGAAACAATTTTGCACTCACAACTCAGAAATTTCTCTTTTTGTGATTTTCACAGTTTGGAAGTTTCTTATTGAAGTGTAGGAAACCCTTTCTTAATTTTCTGACTTGGCAAGTTTTTTTGTTGGGGAAAGAAAGTACTTGGCAGTTTGAAGTGAAGCTATATGATACCTGACAGAGTGCTAGTTTCTGAAAACTTGTGCAGAAGCCTTTAAAATTTATTTCTTCTTCATCTTTAGAAATACCAAAAGCTGTTGATATGGCATGAGAAAACTTGACCAACAAAAGAGGTGATCTCAGATGATAATCAAAAAGGGTTCATATTTATCTGAACAGAAACATTCATTTTAGATTTTGTGTCAGGGAATAACACAGGGCATCTGGGATTCACTGATCTGTTGTCTAAAACACATTTCCATAGTTTTATTCTTTGTCAGCCATAGTGAGAAAATAGTCTTTAACTGTATATCTTAGTCAACTAAATTGCTTTATCAGAGTTGATAAACCTAGAGTTTAGTAGATAACATCTTCCCAGAACTGCTACAAAGTAAAGACCATCCCCCAAACACTTCAATTGTCTTTTATGGGACTTGTTCCCATGTGGCAGAGATTAGAGGACCAGCATCCTTCCTCTGGCAGTAAACCTCAGAATGCTTACATGGTTTTGGAGATAATGTTACAAGAGAAAATTGAGTGTAGCTTCTTCATGGCAAACACTTTTTAAGTGTTTTAGGTAATTGGTAATTAGTGTGAGGTGTTGATTATACTGGATGTGTGCGTGTCATTCAACAGCCTCGGCGGGTGCGGTGGTTAACCTTTTACTAATGCTCAAAGGCTTCAGTAGTGGTTGGGTCTGTAGGGTAATACTGTTGAAGCAGCTTTTTTAATGACAGTTGAGACAGCTGGAGTCAGCAAAATATCCCAAAACCTGACAATTGACCAGAGGAGAAAAGAAGGATAGTTCAGAACTCCCTGGCTGTGACATTGTCTTCTGCTTCCCATCGTCTTGAAAACAAAAATGTTGTGAAGCGTGGACTAAGGGTTGGCTGCTGGTGCTGAGAGTGTCAGCCTTGTCCTTCTTCAGCCACCTCTCGCTCGCCAGTGCGGCAGTAGCCAAATGGCTCCATGTTGCTTGTACTTGAAGGCTGGGGAGGGAGCTTAAAACTCTCCAGAAATAAATTCTGCACCATGATCTTTATAGAGGAACTGCCTTTTCAGCTTCTAGTCAGTGAGTGGAGGAAGGGCTTTTTCCTGGTACTCCCTCCCCAAGGGCCAAGCTGTGCCTGACTGGGGAGAGCTGGCAGGCGACTCCCACCATCATGTCCCGGGCAGAGGTTGTTTCTGCCACACACAGCTCTCCTATTCTGGCTTGCGCAGTGCAGAAACCTGCAGGATGAGGCTGGACAGCTGCTGGAGGGTTTAGGAGAAGACATGCACCTGTGTGCTTGGTGGAGATTTTGCAAATTATGCAGAACAACAGCGAAAGCTGTATGGAGGGGTCTGTTGGTTAGAAATTGTGATGTTAGTGTAGGAAAATGGCATTTGTCTCGATACATTTCCTTGTTTTGAAAAACATTAACATTTTCAGCATTTGTACTCTCCATAAAATCAGCTTTTACTACACAAGATTCAAGGCCTTTAGAGCAATAGGGGTGTTACGCTGTGGGGATTTTTTTTATACATCTAAAAGGTGTGGGCTATTTTTTAGTCATGTAAGCTATTGCATGTAGTTTCTTTCTGCCTGTCTTTCTCCTAAATCAAACCTGATAACAGAAAGAAAAATTTTAATATCTTCTGTTGCATTTCCCAGAGTTTTTCATGATACATTTTCAGACAGTCCAATCTTATATGAAAAGGAATCAAAGACTACAGTTTATCAAAAAAAGTTTTTTTAAAAATTTGAGAAATCAATGGAATTTCACATCATGTTTCCTCCGCACCTTCACAGACGGGAACTCCTTACCTTTGCAGGCATGTGTAAGTCTAAAATAGGTGGGGGGTGTTTTTGTTCTGTTTTGGTTTTTATTGTTACTGCAAGGGTATAAAAAGAATGATGCAAAGGTAGAAGTAAATACAGAGGTGCCAAATATAATCACCTTTCAGCATCATGCCATTGTGGTTGTTGGAAGTAAAATCCTTGTTTAGCTTTGAATGGTTAGCTCTGTGGTTTGTGCTGACAACTGAATATGCCCTTGGTTGTTTTGTTGTGGGTTTTTTTAGCTGAACTGAAATTATAATTTTAAAAAAATTATAAAGAATGTTGACTCGTGTGGATAACATTTTAATAGCATAAAACACAAACTAAAAATTTGGGCTATAATACTTCTCATTCGACTATTGTGCAAAGGAATGACGTGTTAAATAAATGTTTACTTCCTGGAAGTAAATGTTTCCTCTACAAAGAAAAATAATGGCTAACAGAAACTAGTCCTTCACCCTGCCACCTTGTGCCTGTGTGAACTGCAGTTGTGTTACAGTTCTTTGCCCTGACAGTTAAATTTATTTCTACTTTGGTGTACTAGATAAGAACAGGAGCAGATTCTTAGTGTTATCATGCTCTTGGATATCTTTCTCCATAGCACTGAGAGGGGCTAGAAGTATGTTCAATGTAATCTTTTTGAAACCAGATGCAAGTACAACAAGTGAAAACTAGAATTACATGAATGTTCATAAACAGAAAAAAGAAAGCCTAATTACTGAGGATATTAAGTGAATTTAGAACTTTCTCTCAGATGAACCAGGATTTATAATGCAAATAACTTACTTAAATGCTGATGAACAGCATGTGGACTTTATTAATTAAAGTGAAAGCCACATGTAATTTCAGAAGAGGTCAGAGCAATGAGGTGACTGTAGGAGAGAAAGGAGGTGGCATTTCCTAAGTTCCATATCCACATCTGGGTGGTACATGCTATTGGCTAGAGTAGCTGATGTTTGAGTAAAACAGTAGTAACTCAGACCCTGTCTAGTTCATTGCATTTCTGGAGATTTCTTCTGATACTGTAAGAGTATCCAGCAAAAGGATATTTTTCTGAGACTCAGGAAGGCATGTTGCTTATCTGCAATTTTAACTGAGTTCTGATTGCTATTATCTTCTGGGTTTAATTACCTCTATAAGTAAAAAGTAGTTATTTATTAATCTATGCATTCTTTGTTTATAGTGCATGTGTAAAGTAAATAAAAATACAAAAAAAAATCTAAAAACTTTCAGAATAGGTAATAATCTGGTATAGAATCAAATTATATAATCAGGTCTAAATAAATATGTAACTTCAGCAACAAGGTCAGTATAAGGAGGATCAGAAGTTTCTCTTGAAGAGAACAAGAAGTCATGTAGCTGTCTATTTTGTCATGTCAGAGATGTGACTGGAAAGTCTTTTTTTGAGCTGCTGAAGTTGCTCAGCTGAGCAGGTCAGTGGCATGGGAGCTGGGCCCTGTCTGGGCAGTCTGAAGGGGCACAAGCCATGGATGCTGCCTGTGAGACAGCATGGTGCTCCAGACTGCTGCCTCCTGACTTTCTCAGCTGGAGAAGCAGAACATTGAAATGTTACTCTGTTCAGCCATACCAAAGTGATGCTTTAAGCAGTATACATGCTAGGACACTGTGCTGTTAAAAATGCAAATGCAAAATAATGGCACCAGATGCTTTGACCATAAAACCTGCCTAATTGTCCCTGTTCTTACTGACCGTGACAGCCCATGTTCCTACTGACCCAATAGTAGTTTTCATCCCTCGGTTTCCCTAAGCTTAAAGTTTTTTCACTTTTTCATCTATTTTCCTGAGCAAATGCAGTATCTGAAAAGAATGCTGCATTTCTATCATGTACTAAGCGTGGAAATACCTATGTGATGTATTGTGTAATGCTAGCAAGGGTGTCCTCTCAGAACTTAGCTATCCGATTTACTTTCTTTTTTTCTTAATAAAAAGCAGGGNTCTAATTATAATTTTTTTAATTATAAAATTGTTCTTTGGTAATATTACCCTTGACCTGATTTCTTAAATTCAGAGATTGCCAGTGGTGTATTTCTGTCTTTAGAGACTTCATCACTCTGTGTGTATGTATGCACATGAAAGTATGTGCATAGGTGGTATTTATATTAAATAAGGAACATGATTAAAACATTATTTGTTCGATCTTTATCAATATTATTCCATACCTGCTAGATTTGAAATGGTTGAAATAAGAGCTATGATAGTATAGCTGTTGTGTCACTCCCATCCAGCTAATGAGCTGATATGCCCGGGTCCCCTCTCCTTGCAGGAGGAAAAGGTGTGCGAAGGATCTACCTTCATTTTGGAGGAGCTGCTTAATTAGTATATGGCTTCTTGCATTGCCTATGAAGACATGAAATGCAAGAGGACAGCAAAAACTTTCAAAAACTAGTGACTCTCCAGGGGAAGTAGCAGTTAAAAAGCACTCTCAAGCTAAGGATGATCTGCCATAAGCTGCAGGAAATGTGCCACAATATCTGGAACTGTGCTTCCCTCTGGGTGGATTTATAACGGGCTCGGCCTTGGAGCCTGCCTGGATTCCACTGTGTATGTGCACACCCCTGCCAGTGTGTGCCGAGAAACACATCAAAGTTGTGAGCAACGCTGTGAGTGTGGGAACATGGGGAACACAAACCCAACACTTGAGCCTCTCACAGTATTTGAGGGATGAAAATAAAAATGGAGTAATGTGTTTTTACTGTATAGTTGCAATGCCTGAGCTTCTTATCATGGTCTGTCAGCCCTGCTGGGCTCTGTGTTGCCTTGGGGGTAAAGAGATGAGGGAACACTGCCTGTAGTAAGGGATGGGTCTTTTGGGATCAGAGTCTCTCTAATGGTTGCTTAATAGTCTCTGGCAAACTTGCACGTGGAAGGAGGCTGGCAAGAGGAACAGCCCTGGGCTCCACAGCCCTGCATGTCCAGGGGGTAAAGGCCAGCCAGGAGGAGCTTTCCCTTGTAGGGGAAGGCAAAAGTTGTTTCCAGGACTACTCACAGCTGCTGATTTGAAAGCAGTGTCTGCACTGGACTTGCCTTTGTGCTCCCCAGTTTACCTCCTTTTCTGCTCTCTCAGCAGCCATTGTCTGCTGAAGCTGCCTGCCCTGTTCTATTTTCTGTTAAGAGGTTTCTTTGTTCCTTATAAAATGCCTGAGCTCCCCCCATCCCACCTTCCTTCCGGTTTAATGCTATGATCAGCTGTAATGACATTGGGGCCCCAAATGAAGTAACTGGGCTGGTGGTGTGAGGGAGTGAAATGGATGCTCATTCAGTGAGGGGGCCTGAAACCAGGTGGGAGTGGGTTTCAGTTACCATCACCTCTTCAGTCTCCCTGGGGAAGGAGGAGGGAGTGTCAAGGCATGAGAGAAAGGCTTTAAATACTAGGGAAAAACACTTAATGTAAGACTGTAGCTATACCATTAAGTATTGCCTTTATGATGCTCTCAAGATGTGTTCCCCGAGGAAACGAGAAAGATACACAGTGTGTAATACGGTTGTAAGGTGTATTATTAAAAAAATTAATTACCCCAGCTGATTCCTTACTGCAGTCAGCTCAGGACTCTGCTTGCAAGACCCTGCACTTTGTTTGTACTTGTTTGTGTGTAGTTAGACTGAAGCAAAAATTACTTTCATCATTTTAGCACAAGGGGTACATTTGAGGCTTGAAAGAAACCTGTCTCACATCTGGTGCTGCCTGTCAATGGACCAGGGAAGCTGTCTGGCAGGTATATGCATACCAGCATTTGATATGTAGTTCCTTTATGTTTCCAGTGTAAGTTTGCTAATTATACTGGTAAGGTGATTCTTGTCTAATTGCATATTCAGGAACAGCTGTCATGTTATCTTATTAGTACAGAGGTCATAGAGAGCTCTGAAACATGAACAGCAAAAAAGCACGAGCAGAAGAGACCAAGGGAACAGCTTGCATGTCTTCTTCAGGAGTACATAACCTAACACAGAAAGACCTCAAATAGCTTTGTGGGAAAATATTATTCTCTTCATGTGTAAGAAGAACCAGCATGATTTGCTTTTCTTTCTTATTTTTAAATCATCTCAATCTGTATGAAAATGGTCTTTCTTTGGTATGAATGAAGGACATATGAAAAGGTTGAAAAGCAAAGGGGTTTTGTGTTCATTCATTTGGATTTTTCCCCTGAAAGGAGTGGTTCATGGTATCTAGACCAAAGCTTGGAACTGGAGTGAATATCATTCTTGGAAGCAGTGGCCAACCATTGTTGAAGAAAAAAAAGTACCAAAACACTACAAAGCAGTTGCTATTTTCAGTCTATAATTTCACATAATATTATTTACTATCAGAAATGTTACTTGACATAAATATTTGGTCATAACAAATGTGCTATTATTCATATGACTTGTTTTCAGTAAATTCATATTTTTGCTAGCTTTGATATAGCAAAGCAATTAACTTGTAAGCCTTTTCACATTCTAGGAAAGAAAATGCTGTACTGTATACTCTCAGCTCCTGGATGGAGCCTTTTTGTATGAGTGGTAGGTCAAAAGTTTATATCAGGCTTTCAAAATAGAACTCACAAACATAGAATAGAGTAAATATTATTAAAAAAAAAAACCTTTGGAAAGGGTGTTTTCATGTTTTTGCACTTAGTTGTTGCTAACATATTGTTAAAAATGAACAAGTTACATAATATACTCGTTTGTATTGGTATTTCAGATGGACGCAAATGCACATCCAGTATACTCTGAGTACTCCAATACTTTTTTAAAACAGGTTAGAAAACAGGTCACAGAATTTCTAACTATACCTTATGAAAGCAGAACATGCAAAGTATAAGGCTTTGTGTGCATGGTAAATACAGCTGTTATTTTGTTGTTATGTTCTTGTGCATGATAATTATGTTTGATGACAGAACATATCGAGAGAAATATTCACCTTTTGCAGTTTTCATTTGGGTAGAAGAATGTTAGCCTGTGACATGGGGGAAACACAGATGGCCAAACAAACTCTGTTGCTGTATCTTAGACATGAAGACCACCTTTTTCTGAAGACATAGGGTTTAAAGTAGTAAAGGTATCTTATTCCCTTCCATGATAATAATAAAGGAAAACTACTGCAATTTTGAATGCTACCAGTATTTATCCTTGCTTTTAATTAATCATAGTGGTTTATACTGTCCGTGAAATGGTGTCTCTCAGAGTTCTTAGGAATAAGAGTTATGTTTATCTGTTCATAATCCCTCTGAGTAACAGAAGGTGAAAGAAACTTGAAAGACTTAATCATTAGGTAAGTACATTTTATGTATCTTCCTTAATAACAGTTTAGAGCTAACTCAAGCCTTATCTTGCAATGCAGGGAAACAGGTCTCATTCTGAAATTCCTGGTGAATCCTCCTGGAGACCTGTATGACGTATAGGGTTGTATGGTCTGTCTCCATCCTTTTCAGTCCCACTTAGGTGCAGAAGAACTTTAGGTGGAATATGAAGGAAACATAAAAGATTTAAGCCCTAAACCCAGTCTTTATCCAATTAGTAGTTAAGGTAGTTTTCATAGAAAATCAGGTGGTGTTCATATTATTACCATTTTCTTTTAATAAATAGCTTACAGAAAACATACATGTCGATTTATAGATGGTTGTGTACTGTACTGATCTCAAAGATAATAAATTATCAATTCTGATGTGCTTGTGCCTTGGAATCTACTTGAGTCTGCTTTCCAACACCCTCATATAAACATTAGTTTGAAATTAATCAGGCGCAAGTTTCTGAAGACATGTTTTGCCTTTCCTCTGTTGCAAGGAAGGTAAGAGTTCATATGATGCCTTCTTTTACGAATGCTGATGTTTGCTTCTGGTTTTGTTTATAACCTTTGCATGAAAAAACAGCAACCAACAGATTGATTTTAAACAGTTTCTTGTTAGGTTGAGTTGTGAGTAGTATCAAGAAATTATTTTTGAGGGTGAAATTTGATTTGTCGCACTTTGTCTGCACAGATGAGTTCTTTAGGCAGAATTTGTCCAAGTTGCTCCAAACCATATAAAATAGAAAATTAAGCACAGACTGGAAAGCATTGTTTCTCTTCAGGGAGTCCCTGGTTTATCAGAGGGATCCTTTCAAGAGAAGGGAGGAGAAGGTCACAGAAGGTGGGATCCTGTCCTGCTTTGAACCCATTTACAAAGCTGTGAGAATTCTTGGGGCAGCCAGTTTATCTCTTCTCTCACTTTCTTGCCTCTGAGTTACATGTAAGTCATAATAAGATACCTCTAAAATGGTGAAAATTAGCTGTTTGTAGCTATAAAAGATAAGGATGAGCTTCTGTTTTGTTGGTTGGGGGCTTAGGGCGTGATGATATTTCTTTGTTGTTGTTGATTTGTCTGGTTGTTTTGATTCGAGGGGGCTTGCTGGTGTGGGTTTTTTTGGTTTGTTGGTTGGGTTTGGTTTTTTTCTGAATTGAAGATGTAAGAGAAGAGGGTGCTGACTTTCTGTAATGAGTTGTGCCTAGCTGCATAATAGTAGTTTTGCAGTGTAGTTTTGATTATCTGGCACAAAGCTGTATTTGATTAACTGCATTTCTTGTAAAGGAGTTTGAGGTTCTGGTTCATGAAAAAGCTTGCATTAACATTAATTTAAGAAGTTACAGAATATCACCTGAATTTTATGCTTTAATTCTATCCTCCATTTCCTTCCATTTTTTTGTCAGTAATTCAGTATCTGTCTTAGGCTTTTTTGTAGTAGTCACTTGAACTGTTCTAACTGCATCACTTGTACAATGAGGGTGAGTATTAGTTTTGTTTCTCTAAGTTTTGTGGCTGCACTAGAATGACAAGCAAAATCATAACTTGATTATCTTCTCAAACAGAACCAGATTAAATTTGTAAGAGGATTTTTCTGCTGTAAAAAGCACTCAGACTAGCTGTCCACAGAAGAGGAGGTATTCTTTCCCTTTTTTAAGGAAGATGCTTAGTAGTTTTTATAGAGTAGGTAAGGAAATGTTGGAACAACTTTAGTAGTATTTGTAATGGATAACATTTGCTGAGTTTTTCATAAATATTTAAGATATTCAAGATTATTCTTGAAACAAATTGCTCTACATGAATATAGATGTTTCATGTTCCTTATTTGAGGTAATTATCTGCTTCATGAACTACTTCATAAAATTCTATCCATCCTTTCTTGGAAGAAATCTTTTCTCATCTTGCCAGGCTCTTTTTTGTCATTACATTAGTAATTCATGAAATAATATTGTGTAGAATATTGACAGTCATCTTAATGAAATGTTTATAAATTACAAAAATGATACAGAGGAGATAATTTAGTGAATGGTGAAATGATCATATGCTTACTTTTTTAAAAAAAGAAAGTGGAATATGCAGATGTGGTTTGTAAGCAAAACAAGTAAGGAGATTAAGTAGTGATTTTAAATTAAAAATATTCTATCAGTGGAGCAAACACTTGGCAATAGAAGAATAATGTACTGCTCTCCCATTTTTTCCTAAGTGGTTCTTAATTTAAACCTGTGCATTGTTAAATCTCAAAAAGCCATCGCTGGGGTTCTCAGTTAATTTGGTTTTTTGTAGTTATTCCGATCAGTTTTTAACATAACTGCAAAACATTGTGCTGTTGCTGTAGGAAGAGACTTCAGGACACCTTAGCTCTCTTTCTGGCTTTTTTTGCTTGAAATTTGAGATGCTTTCCTGTTTCATAGGCTTTTCTGTAACTCTGAATGAAATGCCATAAAAATGTTTCCTAACATCAAGCAACTCTTGCAAGGTTTAATCTGTTAATGTCAATTAAGGAGTTAGATAATCACACAAGGAAGATACAATGTTCATTTTATGTACATTATGTACATTTATGTTCATTTGAAGTACTACTGTTCATTTTATTAAAAATACAAATATGCCTACTATATTCATTGCCAAGACTGGTAATTCCATACAGGAATTCTGTTCATGTCTCTGGATGAGTTGTCACTTAAATTCTTTGGTGTTTTTATGACCAAGATGAAAATGGTCAGTTTCAGTTATTAACTTAGAGTAGTATAAATTGGTTGGAGATGTAGGTTGGTACTTGCGTATCTTTCAAGAGGTATGATACAGTGATACAGTGTCATGGACATAATAGTTTTTAAGCAATAGAGAAAGAAGTTCCATAGAGTACTCGCAGTCTTCAGTTAGGAAGGAGTGCCTGAGCAATAGCTGTACCAGATTGAAGCAGGACAACTCAGTTGTGGCAACTGTTGGCAGAAGTGATGGTCAAGGCTGTTGTAGAGGTAAGGATCTCTTCATAAGATGTCAGGATGAGAACACAGTCTGCCTAGGTGCATGACCACATCAGATGGACTGAGCTGTTTGTGTGGGAGCCTCCTTGTTTCACTAGCCTTGCTGCCTTCTTTTGATGGAGAAGAGATACTCCAGTTCTGCTTCAGAACTTGCCTGGATATATGTTACACGGTGATCTGGGGAGCTTCAGCTGCACCTCAGGGAGTTTTGCTACAGTCTTACCAACCAAATACCTGTCCCAACAGTAGCCTTCGGCTGTAAACTTGAAAGCTGCTGTTCTAAGTGGTAGGGTAGACTGGCTTCTTTCCTTCAGCTCCCGGGATGATCTCATGTGTTCCATAATACATTTCAACTGATTTGTCATCTCCATAGCCAAGCTGGTCCAAGGCCTGAATTCTGCACAGTTTTATGTTTTCATTTAGCCGTACTTGGTTTCAGCAGAAATGTGATCCTGCTGCATTCCACTGCTGGAACAGCAACAGACTAAAACATGTTTTTTGTTTTCTCTATCACTGAATTAGTAGTAGCATAGAGGACATAAAACTCTCTTCCAAGTGAAATATAATGTTAATAATTGAGATCAAGCATTTTTCTTCTCATGTGTTACCTCTCTATTACTCTTTCAGCTCTTACTCCTCCTAGGAGTTACTCTGCTATTTACTAACTGGTGAGGTTGATTGCTCCACTTTTCTGTAAATCTGTGAGGCAGCGTACAACTGACTGTTTTATCTGAGTAAATGTTTGATGAAACTGTGCTTGTAATATGGTTCTGCTCATCTGTGTAGGATGTTGATTCTACTCTGACCCATGAATCTTCACTTTCCGGGAACTTCTAGGCTTCTTTCTGCATCTAGGCCCCAAGATGAAAGCCAGTTTTTTGCAAATGTACGCACTGTTGGTTTGACAATTCCTAGTAAATGTGTGTACACAGTGACTAACAGGGTAGTGGATTTCAGTGGCTTTCTTCTTTGTCCTTACATATGACGAATGTCCTCTTCTATCTAATTTAAATATAAAATTTCAAACAATAAAATAGTGGCTTTTTCTTGTGTTTTCATAGGTCAGACTTGGGGAAAAAAACCCACCATCAGGTGTAGTTTAGCAGTGTTTCTGTTTAACAGATGCCACTGTGAATTTTGCTTAGAGAATGGTGTATTTGTTGTTTTAGTTAGAAAACAGTCTTGTATTTGATCTGAAGATCCTAGAGATTTTTTTAAAGTTGAAATGCAGAGAAATGCAAAAACAAGTACGGGTACGCATAGCACAACTGCGTGAAAGAAAGGCTTGTCATTCTAGTCTTCTATAGTTGTCTTACTTTTACATCAGTCTCCTGTATCTTCTTTGTCAGTCACCACAAGTTCTGAAACCACTCTGCCAATAGCTGCATTGCCACCTATTTAAAATTAAACTTGCTTAAAGTTTTTCCATAAGTTTCACAGACCAAAGAATGTTGCATTTCAGCATTCTGTAGCTTGATTTTTGCAGCATATGCACCAGGAGAAATAGCAACAATTCAATAAATTGTGCACGATATGTGTATACGTGGGTGCAAGTGCATGTATAAGGATCTACTCTGCCTTTAAGCAACCTGACTTCTTTCCTGATTCTGTTTTTGGATATAATACTCCTAGAAGTACTTGCAGATCTCTGGTTGTAAAATTCTTGATGATGCAGTAATACTTGTTGATATTAACATGTCAAGGGAAAAAAAAATAGAGAAGAGGTTTTCAGAAATTTTCAGGTTTTAAGATGCTAGGCTCTTGCAAGTTCGATAATCCTCTATTCCATGATTGAATGGGAGTTCATCACTGTTACAGACATTTCTTTATTATATTTAGAAGACAGTTAATCTTTTTTCTTTCGTTAGGTCGATTTTGTCTGGGAAAAAGTTTTAAAAGTCAGATGACCACCCAAGCTGTGTTCTTGAATGAGGAGTGTGGGCTTTTTTTCAGTCACAATATTCAATTCTTTCCTAAGTTCTAGACAAAAAACTATGTTAGGATTGGGGGGTGTGGGGGGAGGTTGAAAGTAATGTTTTTTAAAAGATGGGGGAATGTGGTGGTGATATTCTGATTATGATGGAGATTCAGGTACATTGTCTTCTGACAGATGAGAAGATACTACCCATCTGGCTTCAGAGAACTGACTTGACCAATTTAAATGTGCAGTGGTGGCCAGCAGAAAATTGGTCTCAGTATAGTTTTATCCCCCATTGGTCCATTCTGCTGATCCACTGCACTCCTGTTTCACCTTTACTCTCGCCTTGTATCAGCTAGAGGTGTTCATAGGGTGATGATGGTGGAAGCAGTCAGTAGCAGAGCCCATAAGACATTCATATCTCCTCAGAAGAACATGTAGATTTTTTCTAATGTAATTTCAGGTTTTCTTCGTTTCACCAGGTGAAACAGGCCCACTCAGTCCTGTTCAGGCTGTTGTCCAGTGTTGTTTTTGTTTATTATGGTAAATAGGTAGAATTTTAAGAATGTATTGCCAAGAAGTATTTCTTGACTTGTTCTGTAATGAATGGATGAGGCAATTGAAGGTACAACTTTGTATCATTCAATGTCTTGATCTCTAGGGAGATGATCTAGCAGAACTTCTTACCTAAATGGAGCCTACAAGAAAGTTGGAGAGGGACTTTTACAAGGGCATGTAGTGATTAGACAAGGAGAAATAGCTTTAAACTGAAAGAGAGCGGGTTTAGATTAGATACTGGAAGAAATTCTTTACATGTGAAGATGGTGAGGCACTGGCACGGGTTATCCAGAGAAGTTGTGGATGCCCTATCCCTGGCAGTATTCAAGGCCAGGTTAGATGGGGCTCTGAGCAAATTGGTGTAGTGGAAGATGTCCCTGCATATGCAAGGGGGTGTTGTCACTAGATGATCCCTGAGGTCTCTTCTAACCCAAACCATTCTGATTCTGTAGTATGTAACATCATGTTTGATTTTCTGGTAATGTGTGTATAAGGAAAACCTGCATTAGAAGTTTGTTATGTGCATGCAGGAAATGGGAGTGAAAGTTTCAAAATTATGCTCGTGGTAAGGGCATAAGTTTTTAGGGCTTAGATTTTGCAGTGTATGCTGTCTCAGAAATAGTTAAGGGTTATTCCTTTGCGCTGCTGTGAAACACACTTTTCTGAGAAGACACCTAAACTTTTATATAAGAGGCCTATAAGGCTGCCTTTGTCCTGGCCATGAGGCATGAAAGCTTTACAGAAATGTTCAAAATAAAGCCCAGACTGAAAGTCTGAAAAACACAGCACTGAGCAATGCATTTTGTTTTCTGCAGGGCTGAGTAGCTGGGTTAACACAGGGCTTATGTAGCTGTGCAGATTCAACTCCTCCTCTAAAGCAAACACAGGGATAATATAGATAAGCTCTTGTAGTCACAGATGAGCTTGTTGAATTGGAGCAAAGGAAAAATGTTGTGTGTTGTAACCTTTGTGAAGTTTCCAAGACACAGTTCTTAACTTCAAGTTGACAAATAGTCATATTTCTTCAATAAACTACTTCTAGTACAAAGTATAAAAAGACATGAAAAAAATTTAATGGAAGGAATGACTGCTCATTAATAAATATAAATCAAATTTTAATTTACAGTGATTTCACATGGTTCTGAGATTAAAGTTTAATGGGCTCTGATTGCTACAATACTAGCTTAGAACAAAAAACCTCAACCCAACCGCACCCCCCCCAAACAAACAAGCAGAAAACCAAACCAACAAATACAACAAAACAAAAAACCCCAAACAAGCCAACACCCCTGCAAAAAAACCCCCAAAAAACCCAAAACACAGATATATCCACTGCTTGTAATACCAGTAGATTTCTGTAATGTTCTGAGAGCCTAGGAGGATTCTTTTTTACTGTCTGAATTTTTGTGATGAAATGTCTCATAGCAGTTACATGAAGTTAGAGTTTTGGATAATTACGTCCTTAGAAACAGAAGATTCTTGAATATGCAGTCATATATAATATGTGTATTTTGGAGTTCTGTTTTGCTCATTAGTTTAGTTGTTAAATAGAATGCAAATTTTAATTCAGTTGCTCTTCAGTTGCTACTGATGCTGCCGTTTGACCCTGAACTGGTCCTTGTAGTTACCTTCTAAGCACCGTTTGACACTGTTCAGCCCTGCAGTAAGCAAGCTGTCAGCATTGTGCAAAAAAAGTCCTGTTTGTGTCCGGTGGGTAAAGCATATCCTTCTTATTTGTCTTGCAGGCACAGGAGAGAGTGGCAAAAGCACATTTATCAAGCAGATGAGAATCATTCATGGATCAGGTTACTCTGATGAAGACAAAAGGGGCTTTACAAAACTGGTGTACCAGAATATATTTACAGCAATGCAGGCCATGATCAAGGCCATGGATACCCTCAAAATCCCATACAAGTGTGAAAATAACAAGGTGAGATTTTTGTTTATTTCTGTAGCTGAAGTTTTTCCTCTTTTTATTTTGGGAAATACACTGAAGGTCTCAAAAAAAATGACACATCACAGAAGTGGTACTAAAAACTCAGAAGAAAAGGGCGTTTCCTGTCCTGGATTTAGTTCTCTGCCTTTCTTTCTACTTTTACAACACAAATGTGCTGCTTTTAAACAAGAGACCTCTCTTAAGATTCCTGAGGGGGATTGTCACAGAACAGAGGTTTAATGGCAGGCTGCCATTCGACTTCAGTAACCCTTGTCTTTTCCTATGAGGCCATGCTCTGGTTAGAGCGCAGTTAAACCATTCTTGTGATGTGTAGCAAAACTTTACTGTTTAAGGGTTGCTATTACATTACAAATGGAAAAAAATCAAATTATTAGATAAGTAGGTGGGGATACTTGTGTGTGAACAGATTGTTAAATTAAAATTTTCTACACAAGACCTTAAAACAATCAGATTCTTCTGAGAGTGATGCTGTTACTGCAGTTTAAAAGGACAAAATACATTTGAAATGTTTCTAAAGTTCATCTCTAACTAGCTTGACTTTTTTCCATTTTTTTTTAATATTCAGATTTTAATAGTATGATAACTACAATAGTTTGTCTCATTCTGTGAATAGGAATGAAATGCTTAATATTTACTTAAAATATGTGGTAAGCCACAGAATTACATGTCTGTATCTCCCAATATCACAGAATGGGTCAGATTGGAAGGGGCCACAGTGGATCCTCTGGTCCAACCTCCCTGCTCAAGCAGGCACTGTTTGATAACAGTTCCTCAGAACTTGTTTGCATTTTTACTATTGATCCATTATTAGCAACTTTGTCAAATGGAGAATTTAAGATCTGTCACAAAGTGGATGGCTCACCTTTCTTTCCATCTTGTGAAAGAGTATTTAATGATTATCTAGTCGTCCTGGATGAAAGTAATAACTGTCTTTGATAAATTACTCGAAAGTTCTTCTATTCTGTTTTCTTTTATTAAGAGAGACTATCAAAGAGCAGCAACATTTACAATTAAAAAAAAGCTTCCATTAACTGGGAAAGAGAAAATGAAATAAACTTGGGTTAATATTGAAATATTTTGTGTCTAAACATATGAAGTTTAATTACTAGAATTGAACTGCTGTATGTGTTTTAAGACAGCTAACTCAGAAGTAGGAAAGAGAAAGCTTATTACCAGGTTAAAGATGAGTTGTTTTTTCATTTGCGTTTGCTGAACTCATTGCAGATGGTCATCACCTTGTTGGTGATGTAATATTGCAATAACTGGAGTCTTGCAGGAATGTGACTTCATGCAGTAGGAAGTCAGGAGGATCCCATCTGTCAGAATCAGTGTTGTTAACCTTCTTTAATGGTGGGTGGGGATTTTTGTGCACATGAAAAAGATTGAAAAATTTGTAATTGGTGAGACTTTTGACTGTTAAATTTCCTAGTCTAACTGCATGCTGGAGCTGTCTGTTTTCCCCTCATCCTCTATAAATCAAAATCAAATGTCTAATCAGTATTAAAACTGCATTTTCTTTTGCATTTCAGCCTTTTGGCTCCATGTTTTTGCTGTGTACAAAGCATGAAGCATACTGGCCCGAAAAATTAGTTTTTCTTCGAAATTGATGTTGATTGTCAATTTGCCTTAGTATCTGGAAATCTAAATGGTAGATTAGGATTTTTTTTTTTCCTTGTATTATATTACAGAGTATGTGTTCTATAGTTATTTTTCAGACGTGCTGACTTTTTGTAGTGTTTTTATATGGTTGAGTGAGTCAGGTAGGTTTGGCATAGCTGTTTACACATGGCCAGAACTGTTCACTTTCTCTACATGAAAATTACTTTGCTGAAAGTAGGAGGCTGGCTGTGCTCAGGTCCTTTACAAGCATTCCCATCAGTTTATAATAGGGCTACTTGCAGAGTAAAATAAGTCACCAACTACCAGGCTCTCAAGGCAATTCCTGTATGAATTCCGGCGGGAATACAGGAGAAACCAAACATGCTACAGCATTGTGCCTAAATAGATGCGGCTGTGGTCTACTACACTTTGGCTTTGTATACAAGGTCACTTCGCTTTAAAGCACTGAACACCAGTCAACAGATAAATCTGCTCCTTCTTTTTTTTACAGGCTGTTGAAAACAAGCTCATTAGTCTAGCAGTCTAGAAAACACAGGAAGGGCACTTCCTATTAATTCGAATCTCCTATCAGGAAGTCCTATCTCTGGAGAGAATATCTCAAAGTTTGAGTAACAGCGTATTTTTAGCATAGTAGCTGTTGTACACAGTAGTTTAGAAAATTGCAGGTCAAACTGGTATTGATGTGGTTGGGCCTAAAGAAAAATTACCCTTTTTTTTGGTCAAATTCTTCATGTTCTGCAGTAGACTTTGGGGCTACAGAATAAATGGTTTTCTCTTACTGTACCGATTTTCATGCCTTTAACTGTGATTTATTAAAATTGGACTGTTTTGAATCTCTGAATGCTGCTGGAATTTGAAGTGCCCTTACACCTAGCAGTCAGTTAAGTAGACAGCTGTGTTCTTTGTGTGGTGTACAACATCACAGCACTTGCGTTGGATTATTTCAGTATAATCAACGAGGCAAGAGGCAAGTTCTAAGTTTAGCAAGTTAGTTCTTGTGGGATTGTGTTTGGCTTCATAGTCACCAGTGTCACTAAAGAGGCAGAGAGTGAAATGCATTGTCCTATGTTATAATAAACTAGACTGTTTTGAAAGATTCATTATCAGAGTACTGAAAGCCAATTGAGAAGTTTAACTGTGTTTAGAAGCTAGTATCTCAGAACTGATGGCAGAGCATTGTATCATGAATGACATTTATTTTTATGTGTTTAAACTTCAGAATGTGAGCTCTTTAGGGGTTTAAGATAATGGCTGAGCATGATGTCTTCTCTTAGGAATTTGTCTGTCATAGGAAATGGTTGCTTGTAGACTTTCTTAGTTTCCTTCTGAGTAAATGTGACTGTGTTTCCATTACTTTCTTTTTAACTAGAAGTTGTGACGTTTTTGTATGGCTTTTGAATTTTGGAGTAACAAGTATTTCATGAAATAAGGGAAAGCATTAGTTTTTGTAGAAATGTTCGGAAGCAATTCTGAAAATTGCCTGTCTTTTTCAAAATTTTGTTTGAACGAACTAGCTCGTGTGCAACCACAGGTATTCAAATACACATTTTTTAAAAAATAAAATACAAGTTTACGCTTTTTGCAGTTTGTCTTTTTAGACAAATGAATCTATACTATACTAAACACCAAATACCACTGTTGTCCTGTACTATTCCATTTTAATGTAACTTCCAAAAGACAAGTTGCCTCTCTGTTCCAGCAGACAGTATCAGGAAGGTGTCACTCCATGGTGATTAACAGACAGGAAACGTTACTTGAATACCATTCCCATAATTTCCTGTGAGACTTCTTAAATATTCATAACAGTAAAACTAATGTGACTAACTGTAGCCTGTAAGAACAGGCTACAGGACAGTTTTTCAAGAAGCTGGAAACAAAAGCAAGTTTTGTGGTAGACCTAGACACTTGCTGTTAAGTTTCTAAGAGTGTTTTCTGATTAATTTTTGTCTGTATTTATGCCTATTTCCTTTGGGAAATGTTTTGCAGTCAAAATGAGCAGATATCGGAAATGCTTTCAAAGTTCAAAATCTTACTCACATTAACTTCAAGTCCATAATTGCTTTGTTAGCTTGTTTTTTTCTGTGTCAGACGGATCCACTGGAGAAAGCTAATAAAATTACAGGCAGAAGTGGGAAAATAGGAGCATTTATGGAATCAGGTTGCATAAGGTGTTTTGTCTTGGGCAAACAGTTGGGGATGTTAAGTGTTTCAGATCTCTTGGTGAAATTTGATGTTAAACAAATGTGGTTTGGAGGAAAGGGCCTCCTGCAGGCACCTCACCTGAAACAGTGTGAAGGACTGAATCTAGATCAGTAGTGTGCAAACTGTAAGTTTTTCAGTTTAGAGGGGGGTTTTCTTTAAAAAGAAAGAAAGCAAGAATGATGTTCTTGGGACAGTGAAATAAAATGCTTATTGGTTTGGAACAGGGATAATCAAATGGCTCTTCAAGCAGATGGAGCAACCTGTATGTTTCTTGGTTAGTATTTAACAATCTGTAGTGCTTGGTTGGTGTTTTAAGTTCTCTGAGGTGTTTCTCCAAGCACTCAAAACCAAAGTAAAATTGCTGAATAAATAGCAAGTCTTGCAGAAGAGTTAAATGCTTCTAATAACAGGAAGCTCCATAGGCATTATTTTAGCAAGAAATAGATAGCTGCAGTCAGATGATGTGCAAGAGTGTATAGAAGATTTAAAATATCATGGTCCTTTAACCACATATATTCAGACAAAGGAACTGAAGATAGCTAGCGCTTTTTTTTCCCAGGAGCGGATGGGAAATGAGGGAAAGCCCATCTCCCTGATAGCTGTGTTTCCTCCCATGGGGACATTGATCAGTGAGCTTTAGTATTCCAATAAAGCCATGAGCAGTTTCTTCTTGAGTGCTTTGTAAAGACTCCTTTGTGAGGACTTTGACAGTCTTAACTAGATGGCAGCCTCTCCTCAGCTGTCTTTCTCATATTTTTATCAGTCTCCTGTCAGTCATTTGCTCTTCTCATTCCCTGCCTGTCTTTCTGGCACCTCCTCAGTATTACATACATTTGACCTCAGCACATCTTTATGTACTTACCTGTGGCCTACCATTTTGTCGTACTTTCTGCTGTTTTCTTTCTTTTTATTTGAATAAAATTAAAACGAACAACAAGCCCCCCATATGTGTAGTAGTTTACATTCTGTTCTCCCAGTCACTCATTTGCTTGCTCTCTCTTTACCACAGAGTTCTCTTGCATTTTATCTGTATTGCTCTAATGGATTAGTAAACTACTTGTTTCGTCTTGTTATGTTCTGCTTAAGTTTCATATTTCATCCCAGAAGAAGCCCAAGTTCTAGCTATTTTGCCAGATGTGTGGGGAAAATGATGGTATATGAGAAGTAAGCTGGAGAAGCAGGGTTGAATGCTCCCATGAAGAGTGTAGAATATCTTTGTTTAAAATAAATATATAGGTAAATGAACACTCTTCTTTGCTCTAGTAAGACAGCAGTTAATTTTACTGATATGAAATGAGGAAATTGTCAGCTTGCAGTTCAACATAAATTTGAAAACTAAATTTTAGCTACTCTTTGCAGAGCAAAAAGATTTCTTCCTTCCTTTTTTAGTATTTCATTTTACATGAAGGCTCTTTATGTTTTTAAAGACAGCATTTTAAGTGATTAACTGCCTTTCGATAATGAGATGTAGTAAGTCATACAAAAACGCTTGCGTGAGGCCTGATGGCCATGTTTTATCTTTGCAGTTCCATTGTTTTACAGTTCCTGCTAGAGTGGAGAACGAATGGGTGGTAATAATGCTGGCAGATTCTTGTAGACTTTGTGATTGCTCACACACTGGATAAAGGGCCGTAAATTTAGGAAAGCATGCTTCTAAGCATTTTTTTTAAATTCCTTCCTTTCTGACTATGTTATTTTAGATATGTTTGCTATTTAATTATTTTGCTTGCGGAGCATATTATGTGTCTGAAAGGAAATGTTCATGTGAGTGTGTTCTCTCACAATGAAAATGTGAAATGCGCTCAGGGCAACTTTTGTATGTAGTAGGAGTTTGGCATATATTTTAGGGTAGTGAGATTGTGTACTCTTGGAATGGTTCTTAGTTTCTTCATGATTAACAGCCATTATATAAATATAGGTATTTATAAAGCACAGTTTTATGGAGATAATGGATAAATATAATCATAAATAAGTATTTTCAAGAAGGAAATATTTAAAAGTAGTAATTTCCTAATTAGTTAATTCATTTCTACAGGAGATAGGCTAAAGTTGTCTAACACTTATTTTTAAATTAATTTCAGATTTAAGTATTTTTGTCATATTTTCCTCTGAAAATTTATGAGACTGTTTCCTTCTTGCAGTAAACTTCTTTTGGGAATTCAGATCCTGTTGTGTTCTGGTTATACTATGTAGAATAGTTACTTGTTTCTTCATTGTAATTTCTAGTAACACACAAGATGCTTGAAATAAGGTTTACTGCTATCAATTACTAGTTCTTCAGGTTAAATGGACAATATTTTTCTCCAGATTTTTTCAGTCGCTTGTCCAGTGTGCTTTTCCTACATGGTAAAAATTACAATGTCTGAGATGCAAGCAGGTTTTGTCTTATAATAAAAATCAGCTTTGGCTTGACAAAAGAGTTGTTAAAAAAATCCACAAAAAACCCAAACCAGAATCCACCCTGCTATCCTTTCTCCCCCCAGCCCCTCTTTTTTTGTTTCTGAAGTATAATTTGTTTGGTATTCTGGCATATATCGCCCACTAGAGGTATTCACATCATTCCTTTGACCTCTGATTTTCCTGAAAGATTATTTTGCTCTTCTTTCCCCCACAGTTAAAATAGGCTTAAAGTCTGCACATGAAGAGGTGATTACATACTCACACTTCGTGTGTCCGATCACATCCCTACCTCTTTTCAGGCTATGAGCCCACGTCGCTCTGCTCTTAGACTTTGTATTCACTTAGGGTGATTGCATAAAGGTGAGTAATGAGGCAAGAATCCAGGGTTTTGCTTCTGGAAGAGTAGGTTGGCAGAGGAAAATTGAAGTACGGCATTAGTCATGTTACATTTTAATTTTTTCCTAACAGTTATGTAACAAACAAACAATCACAAGCCTATGGTTGTGTGCTTCATCTCTGTCAAGAAAGTGTAGAGATCTTGCCTGTAGATTGTTTAATGTTTAGATTGCTAAACGTTGGTGGACCTAAGTTAATGGGTAGGTAAGAAAATCATTTACTCTGAGCAAGTTGCTTCTGTGAACAAAGAAAGCTGAATATTGGGTTGTAAGGATAGTTACTACCAAGAGTTGTGTCCTAACATTTCTCTAACTCCCTGGTGTCTCTTCATTAGTCTTGTCATTCGTACGAATTTCTGAGCACTTTGCTGGGACAAAGGATACTATGGAAAAGCTGTTACAATTAGAGTAGTAGTTAAGGTTGTTTCTGATGATGACTTTCCATTTTTCTTAATGTGACTACTGGCCAGAGTTAAAATTTGGCTGTTCAGTTGTTAATCTTCTAAGCCAATCTGTAGATACAGTGTACTAGTAGGCTTTACCCTCAGTCATAGACCCATGGAATCGGGTAAAAGAGATTTCCGACACAGAATATTTTTGAGACGCTTTTAATGTATGTTTTTGTTATTCCTTTGACCCTATGCAATTTTAAAGCTGCTTTTATTCAAAGTCTGGATTGAAAAAGGATTTCTTTAAAGCTGAAGTATAACCCTAGAACTTCATGGATTTTCTTTAGTTAGTTTTTTCACTTTTTCTTTTACTTTCTCTGTCACTCTTAACTTCTAAATACTGCCTTGACCTTTGAAAAGTTGAAAGAGTAATGGTGAAAGATTGAAAATAAAGCCATTCAAAACAGTGCAAAAACTTATCAGATGTTGTGAATTCTGCTGTAGCCAGTAGTCTACAAATAAAAGAAGGGCACAGGATAAAATGAAATGTGATGGCATTTTTCAAAAAATCCTTTATGGATATTTTGATTTAGCTGTGCAATAGGAATTTGGGGAAGAAATTAACCTCAGTACTTAGTCTGGGTTTTGAAAAAGATGGAGTTATTCCAACCACTTGCCACTTTTTAAGCAGCTTTTTAAAACTCTTTTGCAGTAAAACAAGTTAAGTGGCACTTTGATAATGAGCAGTGGCAGAGCTGTTGGTATTGAACTGAGACACCACTAAAAGACATGAAAATATTTGACTAGTACATGTGTTTACTGTTATATGTGCAATAGGAAATGGACTTTTATTAAAAAAAGTTGGAGTTACTTGCATCTGATTCAAACTTGCTCATAAGGGAAGGTGTTTATGTATGAAAAGATAGAGGAATGCATGAATGGACACATCTTCTCAGAGGCTGCAGAGGAGCCCGCACACTGAGATGACGCATTGCTAAAGCAAAGAACATAGACCTTGCAGATGATATTTAAAGTATGGTCAGGAAGGTTCTAAGGACCTTTTTGTGATTTAGAGAGGATATGTCTATTTTTGCAGGCTTGTTAATTTTTAGAAGCTCTTTTAGAATTTTTGTAATGATGTTGTGTATAGTTCATTGACTGCTTGAAAATCCCGTTTTATGAAAAATGTCTAGACGCCGGTCATTTTTCCAAGCTGAGTCTTGGAATTTTTAAAATTTTACGTGTGGGATATTCTAGTGCTTCTGATAGAGAAAAGAAATTGTGTGACCTTATTATTAGACTCATTGTAAAAGGCCCTGTTTTAAACAAAAAGTTCTTTTTCTGGGGCAACTTCTATGAACAAAACCATCCTAATCAGAAAGGAGCATGCCAGTAAGGCCTTGTAGCTCATGTCCTTCTTGTGTGATAAACAATGACTTGCACTGGCCACTGTTGCTATAGTGGTGTACTCACTCACTGCATTGCAAAATGTTTTAAATAGCAACACCCTGCTTTAAAAAACTACTTAAATTTTCCTCATCTCGTTTCTTTCAGAAAAGAAGTGTACCTTTTCAAGAAGTAGTTTTTTGGAGATTAATGATTGGGAGGAGCTATAGCTCACTCACTAGCTTTCCCATTTCCTGATTCCAGTAGGGTGTGTATGTTCTTACTGGTACGTTTCTGCCTATCTGTCCCTTTTTGGACACTCGTCAGCTTTTGTGGTCTTCCTGCAGAGCTTCCTGTGCTCTGCTGTCTGATGATACCATATGATTCAGCAATGTGGGTAGTGTTTTGCCTATCTGACAAATAAGGAAACTGCAACAGTAATGTTTTTAGTTGTTCTACTTTGAAGTCAGTACTATTCAGAGTTACTTTCTTAAGGCATACTGGGATGGATTTCTGTGATCCAGTAGGTCTTTTCTGATTTTTCATATATGGGATAGTGTATACAGTAGAAAACAACCTTTTATGAACGCATCCCAGGCAGGTGTTGTAAATGTCTGGATGCACTGAAACAGCTGGCAAGAGTAAAATGCAATCAAATTCTGGCTTTTCTACATGTTAATGCAATTTTTCATTGTGTCCTTCATTACTGATCTAAACTACACAAGAATTAGATTTTTTGAATTCTTTCCTCTTTGGAAAGGGATGAAAATTAGATTTCTCATATGAAGCTACTACAATGAGAGGAAATTTAAATAAATATGCCTTGGAGAAAGGGGGTTGGTAGAGACGTGGGTGAAGGGAGGAATACAGTTGATAGGTAGGCTGAGTTGTCAAGAGGCTACTTGTAAAGCAAGGGTTAGTCCCTGAAGAGAGTTTGTTTAGTAATGGTTTTCCAATATTTAGGTGGTCTCATTAAGTCATTAATCTTTGAACATGACACAAGTATTTCTCAACAGGGTATCAAATAAGGTTTCTCTTAGACAGCTGGTTTTTTTTATTTTATATTTGGCAGTTAGATCTATCTCCTTGTGTTAAGGTTTGTGGGATTTTTTTTTTCCCTTCCACTTCAGATATTCTCAGATTTTGTGCAATTGTGTTAGGCTGAAGAGTGTAAGTGAGGATAGTAAATGAAAACTCCTACACTGCTGTGCTTTGCACCTGGTTCCCATACTCCTTTGAACTTTCAGACTTCTTGGAATTCAGTGAGTTTCTCAGGACAGTCTTAAGTTTTCTCTAGCAGCAAGGGTAATGGAAGTAATCATGTGAATCAGTATTTGACACAGCTACATAGAGTTGGAAAAATTTGTTTGAGATGGCTGTGGAACACAGACTTCCTGATACAGTTGCATTTTCTGGCACCTGCTTTTCAGATACAGATTTATACCAGCTGCAGAGTTCCAGGGAATTTTACTACAATGCTTTTAAAAATAAGTATTTCCAAGTAGCTGAGGAATCAAACAGAAAACAATGCCGTAACTTTGGGTCTGCAGTTGGCATCGTTGCACAAAATACATAACATCCCTTCTGTACAATACAAGAAAAGAAGAGACAGTAACTATCTCATCCTTAAAATGAGCAGAAATGTAATGCATGCTTTCACTATGAAGTAATTTTGTCTTAGAAATTGGAGTTCATAGATATTTTGAAAGGCTGAATAAAAATGTGCTTAACCAGAACACTACTGCATGCAGAATTCAGACATGTGTATTCATCTCCATCTCCTAATTATGCCTCACTATATCAGCAGATGAGTCTAATGAAAGAAACAATGATAAATCTCCACTGTTACAGTACATTACAGGTGTCATCATGGTTAGCATTTATAAATAAAATCAGTAAGTGAGCTAAATATTCTCCTTGGCACTTCATAGAATTTTTTTTCCTCAGCACAACCAATTATAGAATAAGGGAAAGGCTCACGTCCCATAAAATAATTCTTCTGTTCTGTGGGAATCTTGTCATGCTAAGTGTTAGTCTCTACTCTCATCTTACAACATCTTGCTGTGTGGAGACCTGTTCTCAGTAGAGACCAGTGGTTATGCCTGAAATATTAATAACTAGACCTTAAAATGAAGACCAGTGCTGGGAAAGTATTCGGAGCTGTTGTGGGAAGATTCTTCAAAGGTAGAGCTTTTCCTCCCTCCTTTCTAGCATCATTAACTGTGATTCCATCCAGTGCCCCAGACTCTGTGCCCTTTGCCCTACTTGCAGTAGCAGTCTTGTTCTGAGCAGTCCCAGGATGACCCCACATCCAGTTTGCAGCACGGATTCATAAATGGTGAGCAGCAGTAGCATGCTCAGCACGTGCTGCCTTGGATCACCATGAGCTACACAGTCTCTTGGAGCTAAGTTCTCTCACATACTTGGTGAGCTGCAGTAGGCTGTAGGGATCCTTTCTTCAGTCCCTGTCACTTTCACTGGCTCATATGGCCCTGAAAATGTCAGGTTTACCACAAGCAGCATGGCTAAGAGCCTAAATACGGATCTTGGATGGTATCTGACAGCATTTAAATTAATATTAATGTTAGTTAATTCAAAGATAGAAAACTTCAAGCAAACTAGTTTAAGTATGGCGGTTGCCTGTTTTTCCTTCCCCTTTCTGACATCTGAATGAAACAAAACTGCTTCCTCCCTTTATGACATCATTTTACTAAAGTATTAATCATTGCTAGTTTGGTGTTGCTTCAAAACCTATATGACTGCAGAAGTGAATGCTGGAATTGTGTCAGTGCCTTGGGCAGCTGCACAGGCATACAGAAGTACATGCTCTACAGTCTTGAGAGCTGGTCCAGAAAATGGACTGCAGTGGTTTTGGATACATATTACCTATGCCCAGCCTCGGGATCCCCACACTTACCTCCATTCCCCTGCAGTATTCATGTACAGAGATGTGATTTGACCACCATGGGCTTTGATGAAGTAGAGAAAGCAGAGCAGTGTCTGCCTGATCCATTAGTTGCTGCAAGTTAGGTCAGCATGGAGGATGTTCTAGCTTAACTTGGAGTAGTGCCTGAAGCTAAAAGGATATAAAGATGATTTATCACTATCTTACGCTTAACTCTTTCTTTCCCATCTCCTCCCCTCCCCCCCCACTTTAAATAGGTATTGCATGGCTGATTTTCTGAGTTCGACCTCGGACCTCATATGCAACAATAGAACATTCTAGAAAATGTCACTAAGTCCATACCAGATCCTTTTGGGGGGTAATTTTTAATATATGTTTATACTGGCTTATAGGACCGTGCAGTTAACTGAATATGTCTTCCACTGATTAAAACAAGAAACAGACTATTTCCCTGAGCTAAATTAAGTGATCTACCTGAAGCTAAAGTAAGCAACTCAAGTTTTGCTACCAGGTTTCATTCGTTGCCAACTTGATTTGTTTGCTGAAGATCTATTTACATTTTAATTTATAGAGGTTGATACTATTCACTTACCAGCAAAATCAAGATGGAAAGTATTTTTGCTGGTAAAAAAAAAAAAAAAATCATCTTTATTTTGAGATTGAAAGTGTGAACTGTTGCCTGTCAAGAAATTTTTCTCCCTTCATTGGTTTCTGAATGTGAATTTCACACATTGGTAGGGGTTTTGTTTTGGTTTTGAGTGTTCATTTTTTTTTAATGGTGGCAAAGTTACTTTTAAGAAGTGGAATTCTGTATTGTGGATATGAAACAGCAGTAATTTAACTACCATTTAACTTGTAAGTAAGGCAATTTATAAAGAAATTATCTTCAAAAATACTTCTCTTTTAATATTGGCTATGTAACAAGCAGGAAAAAGAGAATCTAGCTTAAACAAACACAGTTTAAGACAAGCTCCATTAAATTTCTTTTAATGGGACAAAACTAATGCTGCCTCTTCTGGCATCAGTTTTTTTAAACAGTTAAAACCAAAATCTACTCCTTGCTAAAACACGTCTGGCGCCATTTTAGAGCATTTTTCAGTAGGTTTCTCATTGTACTAGCAGTTTCTAAACACAAGGAAGGGCTTTTGATAGCTAAGCTGCTAATTCTGCTTTCACCAACTCTTTTCCTTACTTTTGTTAGGGTTAGTAAATATGTCTTCTGCTCTGAGAAGTTATAACAAATGAATCCTAATTTTGGAAATCGCAGGATTGTGCACAGTCAATTTGTAGTAAATAAATGCTAATGCTTTCTGTCACCACCCTGTTTTTTTCCTTGCATTACCACCTCTGATCTTTTTAATCTACGCACTTGCTTTTTGACCTTTCCACTGTCACTGTTTCAATTATATGAAAACAGAAGGATAGGTATTTACAACTGAGTAGAAGTCAGACACAACAATTAGGAAGGCAAAGCTTATTTTCCTCCTATTCCAGCTCTTCTAGTCAAATACTGTTAACAGAAGTGATTTCTGCCCAGTAGATGAGCAGTGAAAACACAATGAGATTTCTGAGAAGATACTTCTTAATTGCACTGCCAGCCTCAGACTCCCAAAAGAGTCTGACTCAGCTAAGCGGTGTTTTCCTCCTCCCTCTCTGTCTTGTCGGTGTGGGTTCACAGCATGTATTGGTGGGTTATGTGACTGCCATACAGATGGTGCCTTTGAACAGTCATCATCTGTAGTCCATAGGGCAGCTAAGTTGGGTGTACTGGCAGTGGGTTGCACAAGGCAAGCAAACCAAGACACTTCCAGTACAAAAAAAACTTGGGTCAAGAAACACCAAGTTGTACATCTTTGATTGACAGTTACTTTCTCATTATTTATGTAACCAGCATCCCATTACCACTGCAGACCAGCAGCCTGAACTAGTGGTTTATCTGCCATGTGTTTTGCATGCAGTTAGCAGGAATGGGTAGTTTACCCCAGAGCTCTTTTTCTCATGGAAACCTAATTGCCTCTGACTTTACATAGACTATCAGTAGGAGGAGTTATTCTTAGCTGTTAAGCACTATTTAGGCTTCTATTCAGGAGCCACGGTACCTTCATTTCAGATTACACAGAGATGGTAAAAGGCTTTCCTACACATTTTCCTCAGCAAAATAATGAAGATGAAAGATGTAGTTGGAATTATAACCAAAAATGTGTTCTTTCCACTTATTCATTCTACAAGGCATCTCCCTCTTGGCGTCAAGCATCCGTCCAAACATGTTTCCCAAGTCTAGTGAAAGTCTTCATGTAAAAACCTTTTGAAAAAAAGTACATTAAACAAGTATTCAAAGAAATCTTTACATGTTTTAGTAAAAATTGAACTAGATCTGGCCCGTAAATATTTATCTTATCCAAGGGTACTTATAACTCGCCGTTAATTGTGATGAGTCCAGTGGTTGTCCTCGTAATCATGTTCTTAAGTACTTGCTCAAACTAATAGCAGATTATTCATGAAAGGCTTCATAAGCATAAACAAAGGTTGCATAATTTGGCTCAGTATATCTGAAATGTCAAAAGGCAGGTCTCTAGCTGACTGCCTTCCTCTCCCAAAGTATGGGACTTAGCAGATTCCCTCTTAGAGGACTACTGCATCTTTTCTGCATTTGGTGTAAAGGCTAAATTACAATATGTGATATGCAGAGTGCTGCCAGTAATAAAATCCTCTGTTCAAGAAAATTGCAGATTTATTTCTGTACTGCGTATTTATTATATAGAACCCAGTTAAAATTAAGCTTGAGACTGTGCTCAGTCATTTGGTGAGCGACGTGAACACAGTTTTTGTATGATGCAGTTTTCCTTTTTTCTGAAGCTTTTCTTTGTTAAGCCCCTGACAGAAAAATGTTAATATTACTGAATACCTTACTGAAATTGAAAATACAGGGAAAACATCCAAAGATTGCAGTAGTAAGTAACTGAAGTTCACTTGCTCTTGTTTTTGTTGGTGGAATATGCTGTGACTTATTTTTTTTTTTTACTTGATATATTTAATACTGTTTTTCCTTAATCATGTAAATCTATGGCATGGTCCTTGAGCTACCTTAGTCACTCTTTCCACTTAGCTCTGCTGTCTGTGGAGGTGGTGAAAAAAAACTACACCTCAAGTCATACTGCCTGAACTGATTCATTTTAGACCTCTTCTGAAGATCTGACTGCTGAAATACTGTTTCCTTTTTAATTAAGGGACTAAAAAAAAAGAAGAAAGAGTAGGTGGTTACTAATGGGATGAGGGTGTTTTCAGTCTGTATAGACAGCAACTCTTTGGCAGTCCTTCTCCAGAAATACATTGTTCAGGAACAATACTCAACTCCTTGGGTTTAGGTTTGGATGCTTGATGGCAAGCAGACTAGGAATAGCATGTTACTTAATGCAGAGTTAGTTGTGTTGTTGATGAGTCACTGTCTGGTTGACTCTGTTCTTTTTAATCTGCTTCGTTCATTATTTTCCCTCTCCTGTCTGTGAAATGAATATTTATTGTAGACCTTGATTGACATAAATCCTATAATGATGAGTAAATTTTATAGTTTCAGTATGTTGTTGTGTTTGAGGGTTTTTTCTGTTGTTGCTCATGAGGTAGTAGCTGAAGTAAATGGCAGGAATTTGCTGGTTACCTGGCAAAGTCACACATTTTTTGGTAGTTGATGTAAATACCGTGTCACAGTCATTTGTCTCTTAGTTCATTTGACTCTTTTCTTTGGAGACTTTTCACTCCTATTCCACTTACCAAGGAGACTAAACCTAATGTACCAGAATTAAACAAAATAATGGTTATAAAAGAAGAAAAAGCCCACAAAAATCCCCACATAAACCAAACGAACACAGATCTACAATTTGCAATACTTCTTGTTTTAAAGTCTTGGTAACACCCACTGAATATCTCCTGGGGAAGAGAGGGTAGTATTCTCTTAGTTATTTGTTATATATCTTAAAGGTCCTAGACTGGAATTTCTGGAGCCGCCTTTTGTATTAAACTGATTACAAGGTGATGGTGTTGTCACTCCTGCTCAAGGTAGAAAGAAGAGGAGCCTTTATTTGTGAAAGCCTTCATGTGTCTGTTTCCCTTCATGACTGTCTCAGGCTGCATTTTAGGTTTTTCTCCTCCTTAAGAACTCAAGTCTGGAAGAGCAACAATTCTGTATTTCATAGCTTCCCTTAAGCAGTAGCAGCAGAATAAAATTAGCATGGTATTTTAATTGTCACTGATGCTGAAAAAAATAATGGTGAGGCTGATAGTGAACTTGTTAATACCTTCTTTTGGTGCTGAAGTTATGAACAACAGCACAAGCAATTTAGCTTTTTGGCCAGTAACTCAGGAAGACAGCACTGTTTTAATATGCATGTGAGTCATGCTTGTTATCTCTGTAAATACAAAAGGAGGAGGCAAGCAAAGTAGTAATACTTTACTTAGAGCTTAAGTTATTCATGAAATAGCCTTGAAAACTGCAACAAAACAAGCCTGTCAAGGGAGTTAGGAAGGTGGCTGGTTGTTGTTATAAAGCAAGCAAGTTTTCACATTGCTACAAGAGCAGTTATATAAATTGTGAGATTCAGTCGTCCAGGGGCTGGGGGCAGGAGGCCGTTTCATTGTTCCTCTGATTGAATTGCTTTTAGAATGAACAAGTCAGTGCAGCTGTGTCTGTCTAATGTGTTGCTAGTGTCAATGAAACTGCTTCTCTTCTTGGTATTTTCCCCTTACTATAAACACAGTATGCAGATGATTTATCAGTTACCTCCTTAGTTCATAAACTCTATCTGCCTTTCTGTAAACTCTGCGTGTGCTGTGTTTTAGATTCAAATAAGCCTTTTAGACACCAGGTTCTTCTCATTTCAGTGAGAAGTGGGGAACCCTGTAGAAGTCAGAAGCAGTGTTTTGAATCTGGGCTCTGGTATTTGTGATGCTGGTGTGAGAGGCCCTAAAGAGGAAATGGCAAGCTGTGTGAGCATCAGGTGTGACACAGCACTGAAGGTCTTCACTGCTGCAGTCTTGTTTTTTACCTCTTAGGTTGACAGCAACATGAGTCACAGCAAACAGTTAAGCAGAGGTCAGAAAATGTTCCATACAGGTGACCAGGCAGTTGTTAGGCTGTAATAACATAGCTGTGTTTGTAATGAGGTGGATTGTCATGTAACCTCCTGCTAGGGTAAGGTTTATCTCCATGGATCTGGAGGACTATTCTGTTATTTGATTATCTTGTTTTGTTAACTGATTAATAGTGCTCTTAGTTTTGTGATGTTTGGCTTTATTGGTACAGATACTTACGTGCATTTTTAAAAGAGAATGTCATAACTGCAGTTCTTTCAGAAAAAATCCCAGGCAATTTGAAAAACTGGTTTTAAGTTCTATCTCAATGATTATATTTCTTCTGATAAATGTATTTGTGGGAAACTTTTTTTCAATGTTGCTTGAATTCTTCTTGATTAAAGTAATTTTGGAACAGACTGGATAAACCATGCCAACCCTAAATCATCTGTGCTAAAATAACTTTATGTTAATTCATTTCACTATTAAATAAAAACATCTAACATCCTGGATGATATCAGTTAAAAGCATAGAGAAAGCATTCAGCACCATATGCTGTATAAGAAAGACAATAAAAAAGTAAAGTTAGAACCAGATTCTAGTTGATGTAAAAAACAATGTTGGCTACACAGGAAAATTTTGTAGCAAAATCTTCATATTTTAGGGCATCCATGATTTGTAGTAGTGCTTCGGAACTTAAGTTAGTGCTCAGGAATTAAGAGAAAAAAACCTCATTATTTCATATTAATAAAAGCATAACATTTGGGAGAAAAGTTAAAAATTTGTTAACTCCTGCACAATTCAGTAGCTGTATGCACTAAACTCACTCCTTCAGTTCAGAGTCTTATGAAAATAAGTGCAGTCTGTATTGTTCTGTTTTGAAATGCTGCTTGAAAACAGAAAAAGATGATGGAGGGTATAATTAGAAATCTCACAGGAGTTTTTGGGCTTGTACTGTACGGTACTGTAACTTTGTCACTAGAAGTTGTTCCTCATGTCCTGTCCCCAGGACACGCTTTTGGAAGCTGGAGTGTGTATAGGTAGTATGGGATCTTAGACAGATTCTTAGGGAAGCACCTTGCAAGATCTTTGAAGGAAATACCTGGAGCAATGGAAAATACGTAAAAGAATGGAAGGGAGGGAATCATACAGGAGAAAAGTATAGATTGCAAAAATGCATTTATTAATTGTACAGCAACATATGATCCTGCCATTTGTTCCTGATAGTCTTCTCAAAATGATGGTAAAAAAAATAATACCAGATACAGAATGTAGTTCTCAGCTTTGGTTCAAAATTTGGTTGGTTGGTTGGATTTTGGTGTGGTTTGTTGAGGGGGCTGGTTGATTGCTTTTTATTTGGTTTTTTTGTTCCTTTTTTTTTTTGTGGGCTTTTTTGTTCTTTTGTTTGGGAGGGGGAGGGGTGTTTTGTTTGGGGTTTTGTTTGTTTTGTTTCAGCAGTCAGGGTCTCCTAGTTCTTCTCTGAGACTTTTAATGTTCTGCTTTCAACCTGTCAAGGTGTCGCTATTGCAAATTTCTCTTTTGTTGACAGCAGACTTCATGTGTCTCCAGAGATTTAACACAAGAATAATTAGTCTGTACATAGTTCAGAATCAAGACATTTCTGTCATTTTTCTAATGCAGGCAGAAGATATTCTTCCACAGTAAGGAAGGATTCTGTTAAGAAAATAATTCTGCACCTGCTGCCAGAATTAGATGTTTACAAGCTGTGTTGTTCTAAGGGGTTCCTCTGTCCCATTTCGTATGCTGAATTAACAAAATCAGTTGATTGCTTTAGTTTTTCTTCCCTATGCACAGCCTCTTTCTCCCCATCAAAACCAGTTTAGCTTAGTTTAGATTCAGTTTATCTCTTCTGCCCTTTCATATGAGGGCTTTCATTTTAATTATTAATTTATACCTGGTTTTATTCTTACACTGATGCTTCAGAAAATTAAATCTCAGGAGGAAAAAAAAAGCACTATGGTTTATTTTGGGGTTGTAAAACTTGCAGTTTTCCAGTGTTCAGAAGTTGTTTAGATAATACCTAATATGCTTCTCTTTGTGCTATTACTTTTAACTGTGCAGGTTTAGTGTCTGCCTTCAGCAGGATTAACAAGTAACAGATAACTGGAACTGGAAAAAGAAAGTCTTCATAGGATTGCCTAGTGTTTTGCTGTTCAGAAAGACTAATATTTGCTGTTGACATTTGGGAACTGTGGTAAGCACTTAGGTTGCATAGCAGTTTTTCTGTGTTTCTGAAATTGTGATACAATGCAACAAACACCAAAGGAGTGATATTCTGTGTAATCTGTTTTCACTTACTTTGAATTTAATTTTATTTTCAGTTAGTGGGTGTAACTACTGAAATGGCTACATATTTCCAAGTGCAAAACCATGCAGTTTTTATCATGAATGTGAAAATAGGGAAGTACTTGAATCAAATTTTGAAGATAATTGGAAATGAAACATTGCTTTAAATGGTCATTGCTTGGAGAAGAAAAAAAAACCAAGCACATTTTATCTCTTCTGGGGAATCTAAATTTGATAGTAAAGAAACAACAAACACTTGCAGTTTCAACAGCAGAGCTTGTTCAGCCAAAAAATGTAATGCAGGAAACCAAAAGTAGCAATATTAATGCCATTGAATCCTGTCCCATTTATGTGACTTTGGTGCATATGCACACACACCCTTTTTTGCTGAGCGTCAATTAAGTTTTGAGTACTTACAGAGAAAGCCATTAATAGGGGAACTGGTTCTGTTGTTGCTGGTTTTGGTATTGCTTTCTCAGTAAACAGAACATTGGTCAGGAGGTCGCATGATGGACCATTATTCCCCTTATATTTGAAAAAATTAACATCACTAGCACAATTCAAAATTTACACATTTTTTCTTGAAAGGGACCTAATTCTGTAGCAACACTCACAAAATGGTGACATGGTGCTGAACATGTTTTTATAGCTGTGCTGTGCACATACCTGCGTACTAATACTGTGAGTTGCTTTTGTTTTCGAAGACTTGCAGTGGATCAACAATACTTCTGTAACTTCGCAGGCCAGGGGAAATGGGCCTATTTGGCAATTTTGATAACTGCTTGGTGAGAACATTTAGATAGCCTTCTTTTTCCTGGTTAGATTCTCTGTTTGGAGTGATCTGCTGTAGGATGAGATAAGAAAGCTTACTTTTTCTCAGATAATTTGTCTAATTTCAGAATCTTGATGGGATAAAGAAATCTTTGTGTTTGCTGCCTTTACTTGGTGCAGTAGGTCCATTGTATCATATTTCATCATCACTCTTTCTGGAGCATATTTTTAATACTTCATTTATCCATGTTTTTGATATACAGAAGGGATTAGTATTCCCAAATTCTGTGTTGTTAGGGAAAAATATCTTATACCCTAGATACTTCTTCCTTTAGATAATTTACAGGTATTGGAAAAATAGTATTTTTAAAAGGCTTCTCGTGTTTTCAAGCTTGAAAGCTCCTTTCTCCTAATTTATTAAGAAATTTTCTTCAACAAATCTCGTTGATCATGAGAACAATTTGAGACTTACCTTGTACTTCCCAGAACAGCCTCATTTATCCTTCGGCCCCAGATGTCTTCCTGGTTGCCTGCCTTCCTGAAGGTCCCTAATGCTTCATGGGTTATACTTTGCTTTCATTTTTTTTCAGTTCACATGTGATTACAGTTTTTCCTTTCGAGCCTTTCTTCTGGGCCTGGATGGGATTCATATGGTTCTCTGTGAGGCTGATGAGGCAATATAATGTCAGCCGTAGGATGCCTACCCTGCCAAGAACCTTGAGACTCATAATTTGTGTGAAAACTGCATCTCAGGAAAAAAAAATCTTCCCTTCACAATCTTACATCATGCACTTGAGTTTTAGGCCTGAGTTCTTGGGGAGTGCATTCCTGAATGGATTATCCTTACTCTTTTGGACAGGAGGATCTGTGGAGGAGTGGAAATGGATTTGTTTTTCTCACAGAACAGAGGCTAGAAGGCAACCCTTGGGAATCGTAGAAAATTTTAGTTATTTCTTTTCCTGTTTTTCATGTGGGGTTTTGTATTCTGGTTTCATAAACTAGCTGAGTATGTTTTTTGACAAAGGAGAACAAAAGACAGCTCATTAACTCTTAAGTTGTTACAAATCTTCACTGAATGTTTACAAGAAAACAAATGTTCATGTAATCAGTTCATTTCTTCTGAAACCTTCACTGTCTCCCAAAGAATCATCTGTCAGATTACAATGAGTAAAAAACTTAAAAGGAAACTGTGTGTTGGTGAAGTTAGTGGAAAGTTTGTTTCAGCCTTAATTATAAAGAAACAACTGTCTTTGTCTTGTTCTTTGCTTAGTTCTATTCTGCGTCTTCTCTGGTTGTTTTGCTTGGGTTTTGTGGTTTGAGTTTTATTCTACTCCTTGTCTGGGCTAGCAAATTTTTTTTGTGTTATTTGCAAATAAGTTTGGAGAGAAGACCTGAGGGTGTGAGGATTGGAGTGAGGACAGGGATATGGGAGAGATGGACTGTCAGACCTAACAATCACAGGTTAATCAAAAAGGAAGTCAAATGCACCTAATTTTGTATAATGCTAGCCAGAACTGGCATCTTTTTGTGCTCAAAATTCTCAAGCAGTTCTTTTCAAGCTGCCTTTTTTGTGCTTTCACCCTGCTGCCCCCTTGTTTTCTCTTTAAGCCACAAACCTTCTGTCAAACTTGTTATGTCCTCCAAGTCGAGGCTTGATACGCATGCAGGAACATGCAGACTCAGAAGACAAATTAGAACTTGATCTCTCAAAATTATTTTTCTTTTCTGATAATCTTGTTGATTATCTAGATTGAAGCCAGAAAATAGTTCATTGGGAGCACTTTTCTTACTAGCTTGCAGGAAAGTAGAGAGGAGTTCTGCTCCTTAAATGGGAGTTTTTAGTAGAGCTTCTCCATAATGTTGTATGTAGTCTAGACTAGCAAAAAACTGCTTTGGGTTGTTTACGTTTCTCATTTTAATTGTATTTCCTATTTAAGAATTTTTCAAAGGGATTAGAAGACTTATGCAGGAGCACAAATCTACTGAAAGAATAAACTGAGAAGTGTGCAAGGAATTATGTAAGGAAGCCCAAACTAATGTTATTTCCTTTAGCTTCCAGCTGAGAATATCTGTCCTTGCTTATGAAGAAGCTGTGTCTGTTTGAAAACTTGGATCTGTGATTTTTTCTTTATCCACCTGTAGTTTTTTTTCTCAAGTATTGAAGGGCCTTCCTGCCTTCTTTCAAGAGAAAAAATGTGACTGAAACAGATGAGAAGAAAACTCCCTATGCATGCTGTTTCTTGTTGTTTGCTTAGTGAAATAACTCAAAATACATAGTAAATAGATTAGATAACGTAATTAATGATTCCAATTTAAATTCAGCTGTTAATGATACTGAAAACTGAAGCTTAAATATCATTGTCTCAGACACTGTATATGTCCTCTGCCAATTATTTTGAGCTGCATATTACTAAATATGAGGCTGTAGAAATAATTCTTGCCCACAAACTTGCAGACAAGTAATGCTTAGAAGAGTTCTTTGTGGGAGACCTTGAAGTATTAGAAAAAACTTTGAATTCAGTGTTCTCTTAAGATGATGCCACCCATGCCTTTTTTAGTGGGTTTGAGTTCTTATTACATATTGCAACCTGCAAAGGATGACTCATACGCAATTTGAACGGATTTACCTGTTCTGAAACAATGTTCAGCCTTTATAGTTCAAATAAGCTGGTTCTTATAGCTGTATTAAGCACATTACAGTCAATATATATGGATATAGCATGTTCACTTTCCAGACTTTTTATAAAAATAATGTTTTCTCCTTATATGTATGTGAAATTTAATTTTTGTTGATTTGCTGTTTCTGAGGCCTGTGGCTGTTGTCCTGTTAATTTATTGATCCAAAAGTAGTGATCTCTTGTTAACATTTGCTTTCTTTTGCTGTAGATAAATGATGAGAAGCAAAACCTACACTATGCTTATTTTCTAGCTCTAAAAATAAATATAATATTTTATGGCAAAGCAGATATATTCTTATCTGTTTGCAATTTCAGTTATATTTAACATTTTCCTTGCACTTTAAAGAATTTAATACAACTAGGAGTTAGTTTCATGTATTCTGCTCCTTTCTACATATTTCATGTTTTCCCAAGGAAAAAATTAATTTTTTACATCTTTAAAACGTTTTTTCTTTGTGATGCAATATTCTGCTGAAGTCATGTTGCTCTTTTATGTAATTTCTTAGCGTTTTACTTAGTATTCCCCTCAAGTGGAGGCTGAAAATTTGAGAGTAGCTATATTTTTACACATCATCCCCATTTAATAATTTTATGAAGTGATCCAGAATCCATTTTTATGTATTACATTATATATTTTTCTTGACCTAATATGAAGTCAGTCATATATATCATAAATATTAACTGTGTTGAATACCAGCCTCTTATTTGGCATGTATTTCATACCCAGGAGAAATTAGATAGATGAATAGCGGAGCAGATCACCTTAATGGAAAAGACTTACTTTATATCTAATGGCATCTCTTTAGCTTCTAGCTTCAGATATGTGGTAGATACTTCATATCTCCTGAATGACTGTGAACCCTTAGAATCCATTTGACAGAAGAGATTCTGGATTCGTACCAATCATATGTCTGCCACTTACTGGCCTGAAGGAATATTCGTCAAAAGGCGGTGCTTGTTTGATGATGTAATACAAGGTGTTGGGTATGAGGCTGGTGAAGATTGGAAAATCCTGGCAGAGCCACAGTGGTTCAGTGAATCCACACTGATTCACACCAGTTGCAGATAACTATTTTTCTTTGATTGTCTCAAGTTTATACAGATTTGCAACTTCTCAATGAAAAGAAACCTTTTCATTTTAAAATGTACTTTTCTATTTAGCATTTTATTTTCATTGTTAGAATATATTTAGTGCTAATGATGTTTCCATCATAACAGATGTTGTAATGCATATAAACAGTATAGCACTACTGTTTGTTTATTTCATCCAAACCATGCAGGAGTGACTTAAATGTCCCTTGTGATTGGTAATGTGATGCAAGAAGTCAACTGTTGCCACCAAAGGCTTGCTTTCTAGCAAGGTGGTTCCAGAGTTAAACCTACATTTTGCAGTTTTGTTATAGGACTAGTGTGTTCTGTCTAGAAAATATTTTAATATATTCAGAACTCACAAAATAGGGTTATCTAGGAAGGAAAGAAGCGGTATTGGAAAAATAAGACTAGTGTGAAGAGAAACTTCAACTCATCCAGCAGTAGATGTTTTTCAGTTGTATTTTAGTAAGATAACACGTATGTGATCAAATATAAATACTACTGAATGGTTACACAAAGTGTCAAATCACTTAATCACCTTCTTTCTTTGTTCTTTAATGTGTCATGAAAGGTGTACATGGCAGATGTAGGGGCAGGATCTCTTTCACTTGCAGAATATTTAGAGCTCCTGACTATGAACACTTCTACTTCATTTTCTTCAATAAATAACATGTGGAAGAAAGAATGAGAGTTTTTGCATTTCTCATACTGGTTCTAAAAAAAAAGGGGAAAATTTGTCTTGAATCAATATATTTTGCTTCTAACCAAAACCATTCTATTGAACTATAACTTAAGGTGCAATCTTTTAATAAAATGAACCAATGAATCGCCATTACAAGATTTCAGTTTTTAAAAAAATTTTATCCAAGTGGAATAAATACATAACTGTTCCTTGTGTAGTGAGAGAGGAACAATATTGATATAACAACGGGTCTCACTTAAAGAGTTGCAAGCACAATAACTGAGATTTATTTATATACAGCAAGTCTTAGCCTCCATCATCTTTATAAAGAGTTTATATTATGCATACAGGAAAGGATGTGTGATCAGTGTCTTCCTTCAGATATTATTGTAGTATAGGTGTTAGAAATCAGAACGCTTAGGAAATTTGGCAAAAAATTACTCATTTTGAGTACATTTCAGTTTGAATACATTTCCGTCTGTATTAAAATACTGTAAAATATTTTATGTCAGCAGAACAGTCACATTTCTAAAAAAAACCCTTTAGGTTTTAGCTGTGGCCCTTTAAAAGCAGTGTTACTAGTAGATATCTCATGAGTAAAACCAAATTAAGGCTGTGTACACCACAGAAGTTTCTTGGTGTTTACCTCATTTATATTCCATAGAATCACTTTTGCATCTTTCCTTTTCTGTTCTTGGGTGAGGAAGGATTGCTGCAATGGAGGTGGCTGCAGGGGCTTGCAGTACACCAGATATTCCTGGTTACCCACTCCTCCCATAATTTTCCACAGTGAAACAGAGTTAAGGGTGCTTTGTGCCATTTGCCATCTTTACTTGCAAACTGCCTACATGGTTCGTCCTGTCTGGTGGATTCTTCTTGCAGAAAATCTTAGTTCAGTAGTGTATACAGTCCCAGGAGTGATAAATCTAAATGATCTAATTTGCTACAATTTCATGAACATTTATTGTAACATGGATCTCTAGAAAAATAAATCTAGCACCTTGAAAATTCCAGTAGCTCACCTTATTTTCAGGAGACCAAAAATCGCTCAGAAATCTTTTCCAGTCTCTCATTCCTGGGCCAAGTAATTGATAAAACAATAACTAACAATCTCTGTTAACATATGCCATCTGTGAACATATCAAATGTCTCACGCTCGGGGTTCAAACTAGGGCAGAACTCACAGATGAGCAGGAGGTCCAGATAAAAGCCAAGTCTTCATTCTAATACACTTCCCCCTTTTTTTTTTTCCATAATCAGCCTGATCTGAATGAAGGACTGTTTACTGAATTAGTATGTCTACCCTTCAGTTTTTCTGAGGGTTTACATATTTACATATGCAGGAAAGAAAAATGTAGGAACCTCTTAATTTATTCTTAAAATAGATATATTAAAAAAAAAGGATCTGGTATTGTATTTCTCATTGTTCATAAAAGTGTGCAAAGAAATAAAAAAAAAAAAGACAAAATATGTTCTATAAGCAATAGCCTAAATTAATATAAAAATTCATCAGTGAGTATAACTGCAACAAGCATAGCGCTTAACTGGAGCCATAGCTGTGATGTAAATATGTATATCTGTATAATGTATCAGAGGGGAAACCCAAAGCAGTTATTTCAAACTCAGTTCCTCAAGAACCGCATGATAAATGTATGCAGCTTTGGAATCCAGTAAAGCTTATGATTCATTAAAAGCTCTCATACTGCCAAAGAGTAAACTCAATTTAAGTATCTAGCTTTTATGTCCAGAAAACAAAGTGGCTGTTCCCATCTACAGTACAGAATTACAGCAGTTACTTGCCTTTAGGTTTCAGTAGACAGTATCTCTTCTTTTATTTGGTTGATCTTCTCTTTTTAATATGATGAACTGATGTTCAGGAACATAAAAGCTAGATGGCTTACAAGGTTTCTGAAAGGACTCAGAACAGTTTTAACGTTTTTAAAGGAAGTTAAGGCCTAAATGTCTGGCTTCTGAACTGTGCTCCAACAGAACATGAAAGAGTGATAGTTTTACAGTGCAATAACAAGTCATGTGTTATTTGTTGTTGGGTGTTTTCCTCAAAGGGGGGCTAGGTTATCAACTTACCTACAAGGCTTTCATCAAACAAAACAGTTTAAAATTGCGGAGTGTTAATCAGAGCTGTTCATATACAATTATTTGTGTATATCTGGTTAGCCTTTAAGAGATTAGTGTAGGATAAAAATAAATAAGTAGTGGCTAGTGGAAGGTTGTCTGAGGAAACATAAGAGGAGTATGGCATGGGTGAAAAAGGTGAATAATACTGGTAAGGATGCAGTGCTGAAAAGTATGTGAGTGTATTTGTGGTTTGTTTGGTGGGTTTTTTTCCTCTACAGTTTTCACTTTTGTTGGTTGATCTGCTTAATAGTTCTGATTTCAGAGGGTTGCTGTCTGGCTCCAGAGTCGCCAGAAGTCTGTCTTCCTCCAGCAGCTTACCATTGCATTAACACAATTACATATGCTTGATAGTTTTTTATGTCGAAGTCTTCTTTTTGCCAGTTAAGTAATGTTAATGATAGCTGAGACATTAATCTTCAGGGTGATAAAGGCAAGGTAGTCTATTCCGAATGTGTGATTTCAGGTTTTAATTAAAGACAATTTTTTTTCTATATTGATCAGAAGAGTGAAATCATAGATCTTAGTTGGAAGATGGAGAAGGCCCTTTCACCCATTTGACATGATGCCAAGGAAAGCAATTTTTATATCAAAGGTTTTTGCTTGGCTCTTTTTTCTTGTTTTCTTTTCCAATCACCCTCTTTAGTCTATAAATATGTATTTTTCAGGTAAGTCAATAGATAAAGTTCACTGTAAGGCTCTGATTCAAGATACTGGAGCTGCTTTCTCTTGCCTTTTGCAGAAACTCTAGTGCAGAGTTGAGAAATGGCAGTCCTAGGTCCTCTGTCACACTATTTCCTCTATTTGCTGTTTCCTAACGTAGCTCCATGTTTTCATTTGCACTAAGAATTTTGAGCTATTTCCAGCCACACCATTTGAAAGTAGTGAAGCACATATGCTGTATCTGGCATTTATTCACAATATTAAGCCTTGCTCTTCTGCTTCTCCTTATGTCTATTCTGTTCCTCTATGTTCAACACTTCCCAAAGCCTTGTTTTCTCTTCCGGAGTGACTGGTGCAGTACTGGTTTTGCTGATGATAGAGGTTGTACCAAAAAACCTCCTAGCATTCAGATTGGCTCATTCAGATAAATGTTGTCCAGAGTAGGTGATTTCAACAGTGTGTGGCTTCTGAAAGTTAAAAATTAAGATTTGTTCAAACACAGAAGGATCAGTTTGTTGTAAATTTGGAGAACAGACCACAATATTGTAGCTTGAACAGAGAGTTTTGTTACCTGTGGTATACCTAACATGGTGACTTGTTAGAATTGGTGTAGATGTGAATTACCTTTTTGTAAAATACATTCCTATCATGCTTTTTGTTTAAAAAGTTTCTACAATTTCTTTTAGGTTATAGTATGTTACTGGTTTCTCACATAGTCGTATTACTGTATGTTATGTTTGCATATGACTGTAACCAAAGTGATGATGCTTATCTCAGAAGGATCAGCTGAATGGATTTATCATCTCTCTGGCAAGCAGCTTTGTAAGTTTTATTTAGGATTAAGTAAATGTGTTTGGTTAGTACGAAAAGTAAAGATTTAGGGTATACAGTATTGTTGTCAAAGTTTAGGTGTTGAGATGGGAACTGTAGTGGTGACATTTTTGGGGGTTTAGGTTGGCATCAGCCTTCTTTGAAATGTGATCTAAAGGCAGTGGAAGTAGGAATGGAAAAAGGGAGATTTCTTCTCATTCATAAATTATCTTTTCTTCTGTCAGCCTCCTTCCTGGTTTATCTGCGGTTATTAACCTCACCAGATTCTTCAGCTTCAGCTTTTCTTTTGCAGCCTGACTCAGACAACATACTTTAGGGATTACCAAATATAGTCCACAGTCAAATTCAGTCCCTGGTATTCTGCAAATGCAATTCGCAATTTAATTATGAAAGTGTAGAATCACTAGGCATGCCCAGCTTCTTCTATTCTCTAGAAGCTGTAAGGCATCTTCATCATTGCACAGTTTAGGAGGAGCAGCAGCTGTGTCCTGCTTTGTTTGATGCCATTTGCCTATCGTTCACAAGCTCATGGCAGGCTGTCACTGTGACACTTGAATGAGTAATTTGGTTCCTCTGAGTTCTTGTTCTGCTTGTTGCTTGTTCCAACATCTTTGTTTATTCATGTTGGGAGGAAAGACCAGCATTAGTATGGACAAGGCCTCATGGTGAAAAGGGCTACTCACATCATCTGTCTTCAGGTTTTTTTGGCTGTGTGTCTCTAAGATTCAACAGTTATGTTTTTGTGTTGGTGTGGGTACTGCTGGTACATCACCTGAACATTTAATACTGAGCTGGCCCTACCTGTAATAAGATGCTTTCGATGGCTGAACATGAAACAAGGCAATATGATGGTGTCTTTACCATGAAAATAATAGTAAAAAATCTATAGTCACATGGTTATAGCTATATTTCTCTGGTATTTTTATGAAATAATAAATTCTTTATCTCACCCACTTATTCTCTACATGAAAGTGGGGAGACCAGTATATCAGCATCAGTTTAAATATGCTTATAAAATAATATTCTAGGAGTATTTAATATTTCTCTGGCTTCAGGGTATACAGTCTTACTTTTATAATTATAATCCTATGATCTTAGGAGAGTAGGAGTTGACACTGCCCACAGGATACCATCTTTAAAGATGTCATTTCCTTTCCCATCTCTTCTTTCTTGTTGCCATTATTTTGGATTGGCTTTTTTTTGTTTGATCAGTTGGCTAATTTGATCTTCTGGGCTTTTTTGTGGCACGTGCAACAGGAAAATGCACTGAGGAGCTGTACTTTGTGTGAACAGAAGTAAGACTTGCTGTAAATTAAGGCCACTAAATTCACAGTAGTGCTCACAGAAGGATTGCAGGACGTTTTTAACATATAAAACCTGTAATTAGGCAACACAGCCTTTCAAACTACTTAGTGTTGTTCATCAAATATATATGGTTGATAGATTTCCAGTATGGTCTGATCCGAGACAAGGCAAGGAGAACAGCACAACTTCCAACTTTGTAAGACCAACTTTTACAATTTTGTAAGACCCTGATGGAGTTTGCCCAGTTTATCAGGTTCTTGTAGGGATAGTGATTTCTGAAATGCTTATTCAGTAAGAATTGCAGGAGTTATTTGCCTTTAGATTTCAGTGGACAGAAGATGAGGCTGCTAAACTGCTGAAAAGTTAGAGAATTATATTTTGTTGTTTATTCCCTTTCTTTTTCCTCCTTGTTCTCATTTTTTTCTTGACACGGAAGCATTAGTGCCAGACCAAGTGCATTGCCGTTGATCCTGTAAGTTATAAAGGTGAAGAAGGTTGTGTATGTTTGAAAGTTGATAATGATTGAGCACTTTATTTATTTATTTTTCTTGATTAAAGCCTTTGCTTGCAGTTACAGCAATGGAGTTGCAAGGAGGCATGACAGAATTTGTGGATTCCTGTTAGACAATGAATTATGTGTGAGAAGAGCGAACAGTGGTACATCTCTGAAAGCTTTGAGACACCAACCACAAATGTATATAAACACTCTTAATTTGATGACACTGCTTGCCAAATCCTTGGTCTTCATTGGGTCAGAGCTGAGTTCTAATTAGACTTCTCCTTCCTTCTCAAGAGCCTGAATTTTAACAAACCTAGTTAACTTTTTACTTTGCTAAGGTGTTTTCCATGTGGCTTGTCAGAGCTGAGGCAGTTTTTGGGACCTCTCAGCACTATGCAGTACTTGTGATACTGTGGTGCAGTAGGCTGAGATGGTTTCTACAGACTAGCAGCCACAGAAGTGTGCACAGGCAGAGCCTCTTGTTCTTGTCCAAACTGTTTTGTTCTTTGTGATTTTTTTCCCTCCATCAAACTTGAGTCATGTGCTGACCCTCAGGGGGAAACACTGCGGACACTTCCAGCTTTTTGCTGCTTAAACTGAAAAGAGTATGGCCTACCAAGTGCAAAAGAATTGCTGATCTCAAAATGGTAACTTTTTTCCTTTATGGAATGGAATGATTTTACTGTTCTGTGATTAGTGTTTTATGACAGGTAAATGTGATTGCTGATCTGAATTTACTTTTGGATAAATACTTCTCTTGGTGGTGAATTACTGTGACCTCTGGATATACTGGTAACTTTCTCTGTCATAGATCCTCCACATAAGGAATGGTTTTCTGTACTGCAAAAAGCTGAATTTTGAAAAATAATAAAAAGACTGTTTGTCATCAAAGAAGAGGACTGATTACTGCATGGAAAAATCTTACAGGGGAATTTCGTATCCTATTTTCTAAGGGGTTTTTGTTGTGGTTTTTGTTGGGTTTTTAAAGCTATATTCTAAAATTTTAAACATTCAATATGCAGCAGTTTAACAGCTACAGCAACTAATGTGCTATAAAAGGAAGTTACTGATACGAAGAAGATGCAGGGGAAACAGCACCAAAATCTTCTGAAAAACATAAGTTCTGTGGTTCCTTTGTCCCATGACACAAATAAGAGAAAGTTTAGTATTTTCTTAGAGCTGTACTGTGAATTTTCTAGCTTCCCATCAATTGATTTTTATTATTTTATTATACAGTTAAAAATAATGCCAGTAGTGTGGCACCAGTGTAGTGAATTATTCAGCTACTGTAAATCTGCTATAATCCACAGCCAGTTGATTTTAGTTAAAAACCTAGTTTTGATGGTATGACAGATTGCAACTGAGAATACTTCTATGGAATAGGAGATGCTCTAAGGTTGTTACATTGATGCCTGAACCAATACATAATTGCATTTAGATAATATGATGTAGACTTTATTAGGAGGGGCATTCCATGCTATGTTCCATAGTTAGCCGGTTAGCATGCATCATTAAGTGTTTTCTGTATCTGTTCAGTGTTGACATTTTTAACTAAATCTGTGATCTAAATCGGTCATTTGAATATATATTATTAATAGCATAAAAATAATAGTTTGAAGGAGGGTGCACCAACTTACGAAGGAGGTGGCAAAGCCACATCCGTATCTTGTATTCTCCAACTTTCCAGCCTTTTAAACTTTTACCCTCCTCTGATAGCATTTCCACGTTAGGATTTGTGATGACAATTACGGAAGAGTGTTTTGTCCTGTGCAAGTCTCCTGCGGCTTTGTATGTTACATTGCAGAGATTGTTGAAGGACAGCAGTGGTCACATACCTGGATGCACAAACTGCCAGGTGCTGACTGTGGCATGGGCTGTCAGATCATTCACCATCGTTGCGAATTCAAGTGATTGTGGGGCTGTGGTGCTTTGCAGATTTAGTGATCAGCACTTCCAAAGAAAGTGTTGGGTGGCTGCAAAACCAGTGTAAAGCTTCTTCTGATTCCTCCTCTCCAGCAATGCTCTCTTTTATTTGATTAATGGTGTCCTGACCTATCTGTAAACATGGAAAAGTGTTCCTAGTTGGAGATGTGTTCTGCAGGTGGGGGATTACATAAAATCAAAGTACTGTAATTATCCTGTGAAGCTAAATGTTATTAATGTTTAATCCAATTTGTGTTTCATTTTATGCCAGAAGTCTGAAACAAAATACTTATCTACCCTGTCTAAAAAGTAATTAGGGTTATTTTCATATTGAGAGAGAGTTTAAAGCCCACTGAAGAAAACAAATTTTAATGCATCAGGTGATACTTGGTCAGGGCAAGAGTGCTTTGCTAGCTTTTTTAACAAAATCCTTTCTTTTTTTTCTTACAGTGGAATAATTGTTTTGTTCCAAATACTAATTACAGGTTATTTTTGTTTACCATCCAGTTCAGCCTTACAACCATCATCTGCATTAGTACTGTAATTCCAAGTAAAAATGTTTGTGTGCATGTCATAGTTGCATGCTGATTTCCAAAGTAGCTGCCTGTCTCTGATAATAGTTTTGAACAGAGTAGATAAGGCCTATTAATAAACATTCTTTCTTGATAGCAGGATATAACTCAAATAGCCTGTCTTTTCTACATCAACAGCTTCCCTAAATTGACTTGATAAATTTGTTTTGAAGATTTCTGGGAAATTGCCTTGGACATTTCTGAAACTAACAAACAAAAAAAAAAAAGACAGAATTAAGAGAGTAAATTTAGATATTTGTGGCTAAGTAGAACCTGTTGACTCCAGGAGACTCGATGGGATTGTCAGTATGTGACTGTTTACTTCATCTGTAGATCTTCATCTCTTTGCTTGGAGGATCTCCAGAGTATATTGAAGAGCAGGTTTAGGTGACTGAATTCAGAAACTTAGCTATACTAGTAATGAGGAGACAGTTTTTCTCAATAGACTGTTTTTAACTTTTCTACCTGTGTTGTTCAGTTCCCACAAGCTTCTTCCAGATATAATTAAATCAAAATTAATTCAAAAAAGCCCTCAATTTTGTTTACCTTCACATAGATGTCACTCTTATTGAAAGCACAGGCTTTTATAAACCATGTAGGTTATTAAAATGTACTGTAGGGAAGCAAACATAACCCTTCAAAAATCTATTTCCTCTCATGTGATGACTAATGGTACATTTATAAAGAACATGCTTTATTTCTCCTGGGAGTCTCATCCAATTGTGCTTTGGCAGATAAATAAGCCTTCCCAAATGGTTGTTTAAAAAGGCTGCTGTGACCTCTCACCGTAAATACTGAATAGTTAATAAGCAAAGTTAATAATTTAAAAGTACATATGAATCAACACACCAGGCAGCAAAGTGAGTAGTTTTTCAAGCTCTTAATAATAGGAAACTTGATTCTATGTTTTCAGTATTGGAAAGATGTGTTTTGTTGTTTTTTCTTCCTCCTTCCTCCTTCCTCATGATATAAGTTGGCACCATGTTTCAGGAGACTGGTATATTGCTTGAAGCCTTGAAAGAGGAGTCAACAGTGTTTTGCCATCCTCCTTTAAATAAGCTCTTCTTGGCGTCTGATACCAGCCAGCACAAATACAGTCTGTTTCTAGGAATGGAGAAGATAGTACCTAATTTGTAAGGAAGCTATCACTTTTTTAGGTCACACATGGCATAAAACTTTAATTTTCCCTCAAGGCGTGTTTCAAATAGTTACTCATCACCATGGTATAATATGTCTGTGGTTTCTCTAGAGAAAATAATGTTGGGTTGCTATGTTTAACGTCTTGGGGCTAAATTCATTCTTGTGTGACCCTGTTCTAAACAATGGCTTTTCGTCTGAGATTACATTTTGCCCCCTTACTTCAGTCTTGCCAACTCATTGCTCCAAACATCAAGGGATTAATGAACACACTCAAAATAAGTAGGTGATAGTGTATCATGTATCTTTGCCTGCCTAGGGTAAGTCTGAAGCTCATTTTCAGAGTTTACGTCCAAGAAGTGAGGTAATTGTTTAGAAAGACAATCTTCTTGGTTGGACAGCACACAAATGCAACCATTTAAGTTAGTTGCAATTTTTACAGAGGAAAATTCCTGCTGGAATCATTCATTATTTTGAAAGGGACCCTCCCAGATCTCTGATATTTCTAGAAATACCAGTTTGAAACAACTGCCTCTGCTGTTATGTAATAGTCAGCAGAGGGCACTCTCCTCCTTTAAAGATTAAAAAAGTGTAGCTTAAAAATATGGAGGCAAAATGCTTTTCTTTTATATGCTCTTTTTTTTTTAACTTATCACATCTGACCATTCTAATTAGTACGAATTGTGTAGAGGATTATTTTTCATGTAATACTTCCTCTCCTGCATTGAAACACGGATATGATTACATGACTCCTTGTCCTGGTTTAATCCCAGCCTAGCGCTAAGTACCACACAGCCACTTGATCACTACATCCATGGTGGGGAGGAGAGTCAGGGAAAAAATTATTAAAACTCATGGGCTGAGATAAGAGCAGTTTGATAATTGAAACAAAATAAAATATCATAGTAAGAATAATAGGAATGAAAAGAGAGCGAGAGAGGAATAAAACCCAAGAGAAAAAAGACGTACCCAGTACAACTGCTCAGCACCTGCTGAACGATGCCTGGCCCATTCTGCAGCAGTGATTGATGCCTCTTGGCTGACTCTCCCTCGTTTATATATTGGGCATGACATTCTATGGTGTGGTATGGAATGGAATATCCCCTTGGTAGCTCAGATCACCTGTCCTGGAAGTGCTCCCTCCTGGTTTCTTGTGCACCTGCTGGCTGGTAGAGCATGGGAAACTTGACTTAGGGTAAGCATACTTAGCAGCAACTAAAACATCAGTGTGTCAACATTATTCTCATGCTAAATCCAAAACTGTACCAGCTGCTAAGAAGAAAACTAACTATCCCAGCCAAAACCAGGACATTCCATTAAAAAGAGCCTGCTGTTCATTTCCCTGTGCCTGTCCTATGTTCACCGTAGGTTCTTCTCTAGTTCTTAAATGCAGTTCCTGCAGTTTCTTTGTGTAAACAAGTAGATGCTAAACTGTCTGAATCAACTGGCCATGACCTGCACTCTGTGAAGAGGCGTATAGTCTTCTCAGTTCTAGTTATTTGAATCCATGAGACCAGGCAAAGCTGGTATTGCTCTTACTCTTAAAAAAAGGTCTATAGTGCGAGACCAAGGCACAGGAGTGAGGCTCTTGGGAGTTCTGTTCAATGGTACACTTCTTAAGTGAGAATTCTAGTACTGAAGCATTGTCCTTCTATTTTTTTTTTTTAATGCACTTCGTTGTGTACTGCAGTGGTTGACTGAGGCAGCAGATTATTGGGGCCTTGTGAAGTACAGCCAGTTATTTTGCTTGCAAATAGAATGAAAATTTCAGCATGTCCATGTTTCCATAACATTTCCTTCCATAAATTCAACTGAACTACTCTCCAAAAATATGGCAGAAAAATTTACCGTTTGCAAGACTTATTGAATACTGTTCTTCAAAAGCAGTGAAGCCTGTTATGAAGCTCTAAAAACCTGTGATGTTTTTTCTTATATGTTGTGTGTACAGTAATTATATGTAAGATTATAGCAAAATAGTGGTTTGATGATCTCTGCTTAAAAATTGTCCTCAGGAGGAAAAAAAAAAAAGGCAAAAGACATGCAAAAAAAGAAAAAAAAAAGGGGGAAAAAAGCTTGAAACATTGATACTTTTTCTGAAAATATGATTGTATATACATAGAATGGCGTGGAAGGGACCTTAAAGACCACCTAGTTTCAACCCCCCTGCTGTGGACAAGGGCATCTTCCACTAGACCAGCTTGCTTAGAGCTCCATGCTTGAATGTGTTTTTGTAAACATTTGGTGATAATACTATATTTTTATAGATCAGTAATTTGGATAATTGATGTTAGCTACGAAAACTGTTATGAGGGGAGATCTTGTTGCCAATTCTTGCTTATGCTGGTTCAAATCTGAAATGTTTTTGTTACTTTCTGTCACTGAAGATCTGAATTAAATTTTAAATAGGTTTCATTGCTAGAAAAATATTTTTACCTGTTTGGCCTTGTCAGTTATTAGTTGTGAGGACTTGATGAGGATGTAATTTGTTGCTGGTGACTATGGCTAAAAGAAAAAGATTTGGTTTAGTTTTGTGTTCAGATTATCAGTGTTAGATAAATCAAATGCTACCATTAGTTTTTAATTATGTCAAAATTTTAGTAGGTAGATTCCATTGTAGCCTTGGGAATCTTAAGGATTTGTTTGAACTGAAGTGTTAATCCCAGAATTTCATCAGCTGCTGAAAACCGCCAAAATTGTGTCAGTAAAAGTAACATTTGGAAAACAAGTCAAAACGTGAGTTAATGGGACTGTTTACTTTTTAAACCCAGTAGTAACTTAGCAGAATAACTTTGCAATCTGGTGCTTTGGATCTCTCTTTGCTTACATGGACTGTATTTTACTTGTTGCTCCGTTTTCTTTAAAAAGGAATTTGGCAAAGCCTGGAAAACAAGTTGAACTTGTGAATTAATGTCATACAGTCCTAATCAAGCAGTTAAATATATATAAATCAATCCTGTAATTGAAGCTATTGTTTACAGTTAGAATAAAACTGCATGTGTGGGGTTTGTTTGGGTTTTTGAAAGTATTTTGGAAGTAAATATAAACAAGTAGGATGTTTAGGCAGACTTGAGTAATTTGAGGGCAGAATACCCAGTCTCCTAACAGGACAAAACCAGCACTTTGGAGGTGAATTACTAAAGCAGTGGAAAGGATGTGGCAGTTGGCTGATCCATAAAGATATTTCAGAAAGTCAGCAGTAGAATTTCCCCAGCTCAACAAAGCAGAAATGTTTTCCAGAGGATAAAGCTGTTTCTGTTTCTAGGATCCTCAACAGCAAAAATGACACATTTTTACAGCACACATTGGGAAAGTATTCACTAGCTGCACAATTTTAGGACCAGTGTGTGAAAATTTCAGCTAAGGTGCTACATTTATTACCAGCAGGAGTTATGAAAGTGCGTAATTTATAATCCATTGCAAATGTAACATTCCACACACACAAAAGTAAATATTAGTTACGATTTTTTTGTAATAGGTTTTTGCAACCTGCTGTTCAGTTTTTGCACAGTGATGTCATCTTCCAGCTTAGCTTTATAGCCATGTCAGTATTTGAAGAGTGTAAAAGCCTATGCAGTCATTAACAAGCAAAGTTGTAGTATTTAAAGGTTGTAATGCTAATGATCTCATCTTCTAAGAAAGAAAGTAGCCAAAGGTCTTGAGGATCTGCCTGGAGAGTTAGAGGTATGAAACTTTTAAAAGAGAGGATAAAAGAGCCTATAATTTCTGTTTAACAAATCTACATATTTTAGTTTATATCTACAGTTGAAACAACTAGATCTACTGAAAAATACAAGAGGAGAATTAATAACTAAAATCTGAAGGTGAAATGTCTCTCTTTTGCCTGTGTCATCACTGCAGTTGAGGAGATGATTGCATTATCTCTGTGGAGTGTAAATCTTAGGTGGAGAAGAGAGGGAGTGAGATGTTCCCCTCCCCCCTTTCCAATAACATGTATCTTGTGTTTCAGCTGTCCTTTCCTCGTATTTCAGCAGCACAGGGAATAAAAAAATTATTAGAAATTACCATAATGTTATTAATTAAATATAGTCAAATGATTTCAAATATTAGAATACATTTCAGTTTCATTTTACTTTTGAAAAACAAAGTTACATCTGGAATTTACATCAAGCCTAAAGTCTCTGAAATGCCGCTGTATCTGCAATGGTACTGTATCCCTGGTAAATTGCCTTATATACCAGACACAGACAAAACGTTGGAAATACTTCAGTAATTGAGACTTCCATAGAGGTGAAAAAATGCTCCACCATACTACAGTTATGTTAGGTAAGCTGGAGATGTGAAATTTCTGAGTAGTTCCTCAGAAATAGCAAACAGTTTCCCATCTTCATGGAAGAGTGTACTTGCACAGTTTACATCTGCTTCTTCCATATCGTAATTCTTGGGGATGTTTTGCAAGTAGCAAATTTGGTCATAGGATCTTTAAAATACTATTTAATTATGAGAAGTCATGAGGGTTGTGTAATACTTGGAGTGCAAAATGTATGCACTGTTTTCATTTGCATGTTTGTGCAGTATTTTAAACATTTGAGGAGCCCCGTAATGGCATTACTGAAGTGATCATAGAGTCCTCTTCACAGATTAGTTTACACAGGCTCTGTGTATATTATTTTGAAATTCTGAGGGATTTCAGTTCACCCAACTGAGATTTCACCCTTTCACTATGAAGGAACAAAGAAGCTATTATACACCATTACTTCTCCCTTTGTGCCTTCATAGTTGTTTATATCTTTGTGTTGCAAGTGGAGGAAGATGCTACTCTCACAGGTTTTGTGGGGGTTTGGCAGCCTTATATGTAAATGACTATTTAGCACATACTGACTGACTGACAGCTGCAGCATTCTCGGTCTTTAAATGTTACAATACGCATCCGTAGTTGCATTTAAGTTCAACCTACCAGAAAGTGTTGGGATCATCCAAAGTTGCAGTGGCATCATCTTTCTGTAGCTGGGATTTTAGAATATGGTGATTGTCCTGCTCTGCTTTGTACTGTAACGGCCTTACCTTGAGTCCAGTGTGCGGGTTTGAGTGTCAGAATACAAGAATATTAAACTTTCAGAGAGTGTCCAAAGGATGGGCCAATGAGGATGATGGAGGGCCTTCAGGGGAAGCCGTATGAGGAGCAGCTGAAGTCACTTGGTCTGTTCAGCCTGGAGGAGACTGAGGACAGACCTCATCTCAGTCTGTAACTTCTTCTTGAGGGGAAGAGGAGGGGCAGGCACTGATCTCTTCTCTGTGATCAGTGACAGGACCCTGTGGAATGACATGAAACTCCCCAACAGGGGAGTTTTATGCTGGATATCAGGAAAAGGTTCTTCACCCAGAGGGTGGTTGGGCACTGAAACAGGCTCCCCGGGGAAGTGGTCACAGCACCAGCCTGACAGAGCTCAAAAAGTGTTTGTACAATGCTCTCAGGTACATGGTGTGACTCTTGGGGTGTCCTGCACAAGGCCAGGAGATGGACTCGATGATCCTTGTGGGTTCCTTCTGATTCAGGATATTCTATGATTCTCTGTCTTAGTATGTTTTAACAAAATGTAAAACATTCAAAATTAGAAATGTTTAATGAAAATTGTGGCATGATTTTTAGACTGGAACATATAAGTATTTGTGAACACCTAAACTCACATCATCATTTTAATATAATAATATAAATACAAGAAAATTGCATGGTAGAATGGGCAGAGAACTCTTCAGTTATCCATTAAATTATTAACATTTTGGATCAGAAGCTATGACAGATCTCTTTTCTGAGATAAACTTTTGGATGGTATAATTTTGGTTGTTTGCACATATAATTCTTGGAAATGAACTTACTAAATATGCTGCCTGGGTAGGTCCCAGCCTTTTAAAAATCGCTGTAAAAACTTGAACTTGCTTCATGCATAAAGCAAGCTTTCATTCATATTTTTTATGTCATATAGTATGATCCAGAAGCCAAAGACATTGCTTAAGGAAAGTTATACTATTACATTTATTTTATTATGTTTTCTGTTCCAACTCTGTCAGTAATGTTCTCTTTTTCCTACTTTGTCTGGTGACCTGATCTCAAGCAAGGCTAGGCAATGAATGGTTTTTGGCAATAAAAAGAAATAATGTATAAGGAAACAATTAAGTAGTTTGTCACTGTACTTTGCTTTTATTGTCCATCAATCCATTAAAATTAATTCAGGTTTGGGGGAGTTTCACGAGAAAACCACCATTGGCAGATATTTGGCAGCAAGCAGATGATTTATTTCTTAGTTTCTCCTGTTCAGTCAGTGGTTTTCTTTATCTGTCTGTCAGCTAGGTCTGAAATCCTGTTGCAGAGGTTTTTTGAGAGAAATTTCAGACTTGATAACAGTTTCTGGTTCATGATTCAGTTCAGTCACAGGACTCTGGTAGTCTGTGGCAACATCAGATTTCTGGGGTGGTTATCCCTTACAGTCCTTAGGTGGTACCTGCTTTTTCAAAGGAGACAAACATATAAATAAAATAAGAAAGCAAAGAGAAAAAAGGTCTGTGGCTTTTTCTGTAGCATATTTATGGAGAGGCTTTCCTGGCATGTTTATTACAAATCAGGCACTTGGAAAACATGCTGTGCTTTTTGGTTGCTTTACCCTTTCATTTTCAATGGGATCATGAATTGTCCAGGAGAAGATGACAGGCTAGTCTTCTGACTTCTAATTGTTTGGGTTGATTTCTGGGCATTTTTGCTCCATACAAAAGCTACAGAAGACAGAAGCTTTTTGGTTGATGAAGCTTTTCCTCAGAGATTTGGCTAATGTTCCATTCTGAAGATTTACACTGATTTACGAAAAAACAAACGAAACAAAGATGGCTGATTTAGTTCCTCCTATACCTGGAAAAGTGAAATGCATATTTGGCATTAAACATTTTTGTTTATTCAGCTAACTGCTATTGTTGTCATAACCACTGTGGTAGTTCAGGAAAATATATTGAGCGTTTTGGTAAAACCTAGCTTAATTTCAGTGCACACAAATAGCCAAGGAAAGCAGGTGCTTCACAGTAGTGAAATCTCAACTCACTGGTCATGTTCAAATCTAACCACTATTAACATAGTCCTACAGTGCCAAAGAATAGAGAAAGTATGAACATTTTTCTTAATAATAGTGCTGAATTACTGGAACTTTTCCAGCTCTTTTGAAGTAGGTTTGTAGGGTCAGGTATCTCCTAGTAACTTGGGAATTCCATCATTTTCCTGTTACCATAAAAATAAGAGATAATAAGTGGAAGACTCAGATGATAAATCCTAGATATAAGAAAAATGCACTTCTGTAAGTATATAGTGGATTGTGGCAAAAAGAGTATTGCCAGGAAGACCAGCATAAAGCTGTAACACTGTTGAAGCTCAGAATCAGTTTTTAATCATGCCCATAGTTTTCTGAGGGGAGTAAAGAAGGAGACATGGTAGCTATTTCAGTATCACCTCAGGTGCAGATGTCATGATTACCATTCCCCAAAATTCCAGTTTTCTTATCCTTTTTTAAATGCTTGTAGAAACCTATGAAGAAGATCCTGAATGTAGGGGACATGGTTTGCCAAAAATAACTGAATAAGTGTTTACAAGATTTCTGGTAAATAAAGGGGAAATTGTTACACTCCCAGAAGGCCATGGAAAATGTTGTCTGCCGTTGTCAAAAGTGTATTGAACTGAACAGTCACCTACGCCATCTAGATTTTGCTTGTGGAACGACAGAGCTGAACTAGCAGTAGTTAGGTCTTAATGACAAGTTTGAATTTGGTGGTAGTTAACAGAATCCTTCCGTTTTGTCTGTCATGTTGATTTTTTCTTTGTTTTAATGTTTTGGTAAGAAGTATTGGTGTCCCAAAAGAAAGAAGCCTAAGAAGATAGAATTTTCCCAAGAGCAGCTTCACTCCCTTTGATGTTAGGTTACATCATTTTTTCATCTAAGCAATCATCTTCATGGTATTTGATTTTTCAGATTGAACATACCTGTTGGTGATATGGACAATGTGAAGAATTATTTATCTTGTTCATTGTATATGAGTTGTCTGCAAACATACAAAATAAGGTAAATTTTACTGTTTTGTTTGTTTTGAATTAGGTTCATGCACTGTTAGTTCGAGAAGTTGATGTAGAGAAGGTGTCGAGTTTTGAGAACCCGTATGTAGATGCAATAAGAAGCTTATGGAATGACCCTGGAATTCAGGAGTGTTACGACAGACGACGGGAATACCAGTTATCAGATTCAACTAAATAGTAAGTACATGGTAGCGCTGAACAACTATATATAACTTTCTAACAAATAATTTTTACTTTTTAGCTTATTGTGTATGTCTGTGTACATGTTTGTATGCGTATGCAGCACAAACATAGCTGAATATACACATACCAAATTGAATTAAGGAGTGGCATACATCTATTTTAGAACTTTATCGGTGCTTATTTCACAAAATAACAGTCTGTGATCATTCAAAGTCTTAAATCAAGATTCTTACTAGGGATGGTCAGTTTGGGGGGGGATTTTTTGTTAAACCTATTCAACCTACTTTCTTCCAACATATAATCACAAATGCAAGATGGGCAAAAGTAATTTTATGTAGTGTGACAGTAGTGAATACTGGGAAGTGCAATCAAAGTAGACCTCCATACAGTTCATAAAAATTGAAATGTCCAAGAATTCCTGTTTTCCAGGTTTTTCGTTTTCCTTCCCTGGCATTTGAAGTGTTAGTGGTGAGGTAAACAGCACTAAAGAAAGGGATTTGTTTTATACTGAACTGCTTTTCTATTACGGAAACAAAGTCTAAGGAACATGGCTGCCAGGAACACGTCAGGAAAGGACTTCAAGTTAAATTGTTTGTTCTAGATTAACAGTAATAAAAATGCATATGTGGCTAAAAATGTCTGAAATGTTATGTCTTTAGTTTCTTGGGGCTGGAATCTGATTAAAAAACAATGTGAAATTTGTCATTGGAATCTGATGTCTGCCTGATGGTTTACTCCATGAATCTTAGTTATTTTTTAGTGATGTAGCATACAGCTCAGGTAAAATTTCTCATCTGCTGTCAAAGAAACAGATTATGGCCTTTTGATGTTGACCAAAGCTACAAAACACAGCATAGTTTGTTACTAAAGCTGTGGCAATAACCTCCATGGATTCTACATGAATTTTTGTATTCGCTATGAAAAAAAATTATTCCGGTGATACAATTCCAGTCTCCATTTGGCATGTGTAAGTGAATGGAAGCCTCTTACTTACAAAAGTGCTCCATGAAGCTTCTGTTAAGCTCGTTGTACAGGCTCAGGACTTTAGACATGACAGGTGTGGAATGACATTTATCTGCACAGTAGTCTGAGCATCCTTATCTAGCACAGGACTTTACAAGTGAATTAGTCAAGATAAACTTCCTAGGAACCTTGCTGATACAATTTCGGTAGCTGAAAACCTACGGATGCGTGACTTAAGTCTCCTCAGATTCATTATGATATTATCACCACACCATGACTTCTCTTTGCCCTATGCATGGGGTTTCTGTTGTCCTGTGCAGTTCTGTGTCCTGGTTAGCTTCCCAACACATCATTTTATGCACATGTTTTTTGGTGTAGAGTGGTGCGAAGCACAGTGGCATCTCTCTTGTATTGTTTAAATTCTCACTGTCCTCAAAGATACCATACTGTGTTTTGGTTTTAGGTGGTAAGGAAACAAATAGAATATTACATAAAGAGAAAAATTTCAGGATACATAAACAGTGAAGAGAAAACTTCAGAGACAACGTTACTAACAATATATTTTCACATTATTTCTGTACCAAAATGAATGGCAAAGTGTAGTAGAGGGTGAAGCACATCTTGTCTCATATTTTGAATTTCTTGTATTTGTAGGTCCTTTGTTTCCACAACAGGTGTGACACTGGTTTTAAAGTTGAAATAAATGTATGTATTTTGTGTGCTCTACCTTAGAGGCTAAAAATAGAATTACTCTCATAATTAGGAAATAATGATCTGATGCTACTTCAGATCAGTTTGTGCTGAATACCATAGTTTTGACCTACTTTTAGTTAAATTGTCACCATAGTGGATCTTTTGAGTAGCATTAAAAATAATAGGGAATAATCATTAAGTTAGCTATAAAAACAAATTCTTAGTACATTGTCTTGCAAAAGGTGCATGTGCTAGTTGATTGGTTGTTTTTCAAGCTCAGCATGTTTAGCAGTTTACCATGAGTTTTTGCAGATTTGGTGACTTTATTATAGTTCATACTATGGATTTCTGCAAAATCTTTTAAATTAGGCTTTTTAATCACTTTATTCGAGTCTTTAGAAAAGCCTCTATGTATACTTATGCTTGCAAGTAGAGTTTTTTCCAGGTATGTAAGTCCACTAAATAAAAAATCAGCAGAAACAAAAGAAACATTGTTTTGAAAATACAGTATATGTATCAGTAAAACACCCTAACAAATTTGTTGGCATTATATCCCTGTCACAAAGCAAGGAAGCAAATTGCTTAAAAGTTACTTCTGGGATTCACAAGACAGTAAGACAGAAACAAGCACTCGGTGCTCATTGTCTTCTGACTTGATGTATCAACCAAACTGGTTTGTTGTCCACCACATCTCTTGTAAGCATATGTGCCAATGTCTGGTAAGCGTATGTGTACATGTCAGATGTGTTCTTCATTCATCCCTTGCACAAGCTTTTCATCTTCTCAGTACACTGTGTTTTTGTAGTAGAAGTAATAGTAGTAGTAGTAGTCGTAGTAGTAGTAGTAGTAATAGTATTTTCAGTCTGCTGCCTATATGACTTTTTTCTGCCATCAGTCTTCAACAAGGCCAAGAGCTCAGTCCTTCCCTTGGGTCACAGCAGACCAAGGCAACGATGCAGGCTGGGGCAGAGTAGCTGGAAAGCTACCCAGCAGAAGATGACCTTAGGGTGCTGGTTGACAGCAACTGAATATGAGTCAGCTTGTGGCCAAGAAGGCCAGTGGTGTCCTGGCTTGGATCAGAAGTAGTGTGGTCAGCAGGACCACATCTGGTATTTCTTGTATCAGAAAGAGTGTGGAAGGGTTCATCCTCCTGCACGCAGCACTGGTGAGGCCACACCTCAAATCCTATGCCCAGTTCTGGCTCCCTCACTGCAGGATAGACATTGAGATGCTGGAGCGTGTCCAGAGCAGGGCAGACGGAGCTGGGGAAGAGTCTGGACCACAAGTCCTGTGAGTAGCGGCTGAGGGAGCTGGGGGTGTTCAGCCTGGAGTAAAGGAGGCTTAGGGGTGAACTTATCACTCTCTCCAACTGCCCTGAAAGGAGGGTGTAGCCAGGTGGGGGTCAGACACTTCTCCAGGTAGCAAGAGATAGAACGAGAGGACATAGCCTCACGTTGCACCAGCTGAGGCTCATTTTTTTGAGCATCAAGAATAATTTCTGCTCAGAAGGAGTTGTTAAGCATTGAAACAGGCTGCCCAGGGAAGTGGTGGAGTCACCATCCTTTGGCTTATTGAAGAAGTAGTTGGATGTGGTACTTAGTGCTATGGTCTAAGTAACAAGCTGGTGATTGATCAAGTGTTGGACTCGTTGGTCTTTGAGGTCTTTTGCAACCTAAATTATTCTCTAATTACACATAGTCTTCTTCCTGATATTTTACTGTTTCTAAATTATGTTTCAGGTTTCTAGTGTGTTCTGTATATCATAATACTTTCACTTTCTGCCATCTTTTGAACTGCTTTGTTATTCTTTTGCCATTGTTAGTTGCACTTTTTATGTTTTTGTACCCACTGCTTGTACGCTGGAAGAATACATCCAACGTATGTTTACTGAAAGTAGTGTCTAAGAAAGAAAATTCCTTGCATTATGGGAGTTGATTTGAACTTCTAGGAGGCTTAACAAATATATTCTATTCTCTTCCTGACCATTGCATGCTCCAAAGCTTGGATGTTCATGTTGTTTTAAAATCAACTCTTAGACTTCTCTTTAGCAAAGTCAAGAGCACATCAGATATATAGAGGTTATTTGCTTTACATGCACATTACAGGATGACTTAGCCACTTAATTACCACTAAATTACTGTAAACTAATAACATGGAGAATTGCCTTAAGTAGTAGCTGTGTGAGGTGAGATGAGATCATTCAGAATATACTGTACTGGGTGCCAAGACCTTACCCCAAATGTAAAAACGTTACCAGTCAACAGTTTGATTGTATCATACCTTTTCAAAGCCTAAGGAAAGGAGAGGCAATAGTCTTCTGTGTTAGAGAATTTGGGTTGCAATTGGAATTTTTGAAGATTCATCACCATTTTTGTCCAGTATGACACTAAGGGCTTACCATTCATGAACAGAATGTTGGAATTGTTAAGACCTGGAAAGAGCCTTGCTCAGCTCAGATTTTCAGTTTCATCTTTCTCTGGCCACATGAAATTGGAGTATTTGGCCACTGTGTACCTCCAACCAAGGACTTTCTAGTTGCTACACAAGCACTGAGCATATCTGTTTAGTTTCCCTTCCATGGCCATGTTTTCTAACACTTCAGATGATTAAATACAATTTTCCCATGAGTGTGTTAGCTATGCCAGTGGATATCTATAACGCATTTTGTTATTAGGTAATGCACTGCTTTATTAGTCATACATGCCATGGCATTCTCATACATGTATAGTCTTTCAAGCTTTTGTTTCTGGATTGCTGTCACGTTTAACAGCTCAGTTCCTGCAGTTGCACAGCTTTGCATGTACTGTGAGCTGAGATAGTTGGACAGTTAGTATAGAAATGCAGATTTCTGTATTTTACTATGTAATAAGAGCTCAAGGGTATGTGAATCTGAAAGCATATCACTGATTTTTAACAGGAAAGGAAGAGATTAAACCTGGTGATGTCTGCTCAGTAAAGTACACCTTTTGTGAAACTGTTGCAGGGGTTGCAAGGCTTTGGTCATCTAGTAATTTTTGTATGGCAGTATTCTGTTTGAGTTTGAAGTATTTTCAAAACTTCAGCTAAACAATTCATTTATACCCGTGGGCTAAAGGTAACGTTTTGCTTCTGTGTTACTCTTCTGAAACAGGTAAATTTCAGTGGATTTAGCACGTTAAATACTGTGCGTTTAGGAGTACACAGAGGGAAAGATCGGTGTATGAATCTAAGTTTTTACTAAGGCAGTTTACTCCGTTTCTTGGCATTGCCTTTAGCAATTATTCTTTTATTTCATAAAGGTGTAGTGCACTCTTAGAGCATGATGGGTCTTTGAGGAGTAATACTGTTGAAAATTGGGACCTGCTATGCAGCTGAACTGTTAGTAAATTCTGAACAACTGTGTATGGGATATCTGTCATTAGATTGCAGTGAGAAAACCATATAGTCATAATTTAAAAGATGCATGAGTACATTATTATTTATTAAACTGTTCATTAGTTCTTGCTTACCTTCATTTGTAAAAATGTACTTGAAGGTCCTAAAGCTATACTTGAGGTCAATTGGTGTTGCAGAATCATAGATTCTGTTTTTATGTGTTCACAGTTTACGCAGCCTTATGTAAGGTTTAGAGTAAGGTAGAAACAGCAAAAATGAAAGTCTGAAATTCAAAGATCAGATGCTGCCAGCAGAACCATGCTAATCCCATTTTATGCCTTAGATATAATCCCAAAAATAAAAGCAGTGTCTGAAGAAAGATGGGACATGCATACCAAAGTACTGCTTCCGATAGAAAAACTGCAGATTATGTGACAGAACTTGGAAAAATCAAAAAGGGAAGTGGGACTATGTAAAGCAATATAGAGTATGTATTTCTTTCAGGATCCTTTTTTCATGCAGCACCAAACATGTTCTTTATGACTGTATAATTTTTACACCGCATTTCCTAAAAAGAAAAGTTTGCATGAGCATTTGTTTATTTGGTGACTTGTCTTTTTTAGCCTTTGCTAAGATTGGCTTTTAGTGGTGTAGGAAATTGAGGAAGACAGCTAGGTGGGATTTGGGGAATACGGATAAAAACAACGCTGTGCAGACTTCTTCCTACCTCACTTCAATCTTAGGGTTTTTTGTGTTTATTTAAGATTAAGATGAGATAGTTCTGGAAACTGGTAATTTGCCTCAACTTTTCACCAGTGGTGTAGAGTCTTAGAAACGCAAACCTCTACAGAATTTCTGAGAACACAGCCACTACTTGTTTACATTTAGTTTTGTGCACTGAAAATTGATTCCGTTTACTGGACTGCTGCCTGTTAGCATAGAGGACACTTGTGTCAATTATTTTGGCAGCTCTGTGAAGCAGGAAAAATCCTGCTTACAGCAGTTTTAGCATTTTGCATATGTGCTGTTGAAAGACAAGCCAGTTGTACGTTTTCTCAAAGGTGCAAAAACAGAAAGGCTTTTGTTTTTCAGCACATGGTCAAAATTAGTTCTAGGATTTTTTGGGAGAATGGTCTCATCAGCCAGCTCAAAGTTTTGCAGAAAAGCGAAAAAGATCCAACCTCACCCCAAAACCATACCAAACCCTGACAGTAGTATGGAGTATAGCCCTACCCCACTCCAGAATAGCCAGGCTCCAAAGGACAGAAATATATCAAATCTTATTAAATATCTTGTCTAATTATCCTTAGTCATAGAATTTGGTTAAGTGTCTATTTTCCCTTGCCACTGCCATTGTCTGTGTATGAAACAGAGCATTTGGAGGGGGTCATACCCATGAACTGTCTTCATTTTGAGGAAAAGACTTTTTTTTGCATTAAACCTCAGAACTTTGGGGTTGAAAAGATGTAAGTGTTCATGGTTACAATCATACCAAAATGTGTCTTGTCATTGAAAGCAGTGAGAGCATTTGCATATGAAATGTTGCTGGTAAGGCTTACTTTCGTAGCTATGATTACACTGAAATCACCCAACAAGCTTTTATGTTGAACAACAGAATCTGTAGAATTTCTTGAGGTTTGTCCCTTCCCTCTTCCCTGTACTCTCATTCTTCCCATATAGATATGTTGGCTGGCTGGGTGGTAACATATCATCTTTACTGGTTTTATACTGACCTTTCTATCAGTGTCAATAATTACTTCTATCTCAATATGTTTGGTTTTATTTAGAGATTTATAAAAGAGTGTTTCTGGTGTAATGCCAGTCAGATGCTTTCTCTTCAGCAATGCATTTCAGAGGCATTCTGCTCTCCAGGGACTTTTGGGCACACAGTGTCTCTCAGTCAGACTCCTTCTAAGCATGGGGTTTGATAATGTGCTAGTGAGTATTAATTCAGCATCTTGCTACATCAGTTTTGCCTTCTGAGTTTAGGAAAAGTTATTAGACAGTACTGATGAGCAGACCAGTCTCATTTTTAACCTCAGAAAGGGAAATGATGTTAGAGATGGATTGAAGGCTGTATCCTTTCTACCTTTGTCTGCCCATGCCTTACTGCCTGCACCTGATCAATTAGGCTATGCAGTCAACATAGTTTAAAGTTACAGAAATTCATCCTATGGATTTATTCCTTAGAAAATGCTTCTTTATTACCTGTTTACTTGGAAAAATCTGGTCTCAAAGATCCTGGTAAGTAGTAGCTCATAGCTGGAGGAGGGTGTTTGTTTGAAGTGTCTGCCCCATATTGAAGGTGCTCCAAGACCTTAATTTCTGGAAGTAAATTTAAGTACGTTTTGATGGTCTGTCTTTATTAGGTGATGTAGCCCGAGGAAATTAAGGCTCAGTGTTGAGCTACCTGTTCATGGTGACTAGAGTAATACTTAATTTCTTAAAGAACTTTACTGGTTAAAACAACTCTAGTCTGCTTATTAAGCTTATGAGTCTCACTACCCTGCTTGATTTCTATATGGGAAATACATGTAGGAAAGTATAGAGCCAGTCAGTCGACTCCCATAATCCCATTCCTGCTGTTTATTTGGAAATGTGGACAGACAATACCTTTGACATGTGCTTTCTTTCAAGGGCATTGTGACCCCCCCCGCTAGCCTGGCAGTTTCCCTAAAGCTGGCTGCAGGCTTGGACCTTGTCATAGGTGATGTAAAGTGCATTAAAAATAATTACTTCACTCTTGGTGCTGACTGGGAAACAAAAGGCTTCCTGTGCTTCTGGTCAGCATGCAGATCACAGGCGTGTTGCTAGATGCTGGCAGCTTCTCCTGACGTCAAGGGAGGGCCACAGCCAGCAGCTCATTACATACTCATCACCTTGGTAATGCACCTTCTGCCTGTCACTATAGCAACCCCCTGGAAAATTAGTTCAGCAGCCACTAAAATTCATTTTTATTAAAACTAATTACAGATATAATTAACTTTTGAAACTTGGTCTGTTTTATTATAAATTTACTCAGAACCATCTATTTTCCCATTTTCTTTCCTTCGTGTAATGCTTGGCAGAGTAGATGCTGTTTGGGTGAGAGGCCATATAGCTACAGTGTGACTCATCAAAACAAGATTTCATAGTAGGTGGTGAAAATGAACCCTGTGTACCATGTAGCTGAGACCTAAATATCTTGCACAGTTGCTACTACCTGTACAACTGAATTTCCTGTGGTAGTGCTGGTGGTTAGTCACTGTTGGACTAGCTCTCCGGATGGCTTCCAGGGTATTTCCAATACACATATTGTTATTATGACTTTAAAATTTGAAGCTAATAAACTGAGAAAATACTTGGTCTGGGCAATTATTGGCAGCTCTCCTTCTGTAGAAGCTTGTGGTTATGTCAAGTCTTGTGGTTTGTTTGCAAGAGTGCATGTATAGCTGGTTGTAGAGTTAGGTGCATGGCTAAGACTGATTTCAGTATTTGTTAATTCATTTCAAGTTGGGCATCTACCCTGAAACACACTGTGCATATCTCTTACATGCTTAAATTTCTTCTTTGTAGTAGGATTTGTTTGCCCAAGGGAGCAGTATAGTTGTCAGTACTTCAGGGCGGCATTAGCTAAGTGCTTTAGAACCACAGTGAATCAGTTCATTAGTAAGTAGATACATTAAAAAGCCCATCAAAATCTTATTTTCGTTTACTTCTCATTCATCTGCATTCAGAATCCCAACACATTCCACTTGGCCTTGGCTTCACAAGTTCTCTTCTGGTTGCAGATAAACCAGTGGAGGAAGTAACTCCACCCTGCTTTCCTGCTGGAGTTTATGGACTTGCCACATCTCAGGACATATCCACCAAATAAACCTCAATCTGAACAAGTTCAGTAGTGTTTCTTCACCATTCCAAATAATTCTGATGGAAATCTGTTACCAAGCTATTGCACAAGTGAAAGAGCTGGCAGCTGAGGATGGGCAGAGGAGCAGTTAGGGTGGTCTGAAGCCAACACAGTTGAAAGCAGAAGACAATTGACATTAGCTAGCACTTTTGGTGTTTTAATTTAAGGTTGCTGCCTTGTAAAGTAATTTAAAAATAAATAAATTGCTAATTTAATAGGTTTATTAAGTTGTAGGATGTTTAAAGCTTATGTGTGCAATCCTGCACTTCTCTGGTGATCAGGGAATTTGTTTAAACTCCAGCTTTCGTGAGGGTAAAAAAAAATGTTAAATAGCCAATTCTTTTGGTACAAGGAAGACTTGAAAGTATAAGTCTGTATTGTGACAGCAAATTAACCGTCATAAGCCAAATAATAAATTTTCAATGTTACAGGAACAGTTAGAATAGTAGTATGTGAAAAATGTGTGTGCTGCTGGGGTGTCTTCAAATACTAATTGTACTCTAGTTGTATTTTCATGTGGTCACCTGCATTCACTTACATTCTCTCTCAGCATTCTGAAATAGTGACTCAGCTCAACAAATTGTTCAGAATAATCAGACTGTCACCCCACCCCTTCTAATGCAATGCAAAAATCCATTCTTGTGCATCATAAAGAGAAAATGTCTTGGGTTTTGTCCATGTATTACCATGGATATAGAGGTGTAGTGTTTTGCAATTAATACAAAAGTTACGATAATGTTTTGCGCTTATGTGTGTTGATTTGCTTCCACTGGTATTTTAGGAAGATTGCACCTGCCTTAAAAGAGACATTTAATTTCTGCAATAGATCAAAAGTCTTCAGACAGTTATATAAAACAATGCATAAAATGGAAAGGCCCTGATGTCCATCCCAATGATGGATGTTCTTACTCTAAAAAAAACAGAGCTTTCTGAAATTCTTACTTTATTCTAGAGGTTATGTAAATTTTAAAAGATATTTACAGCATTTTTTGTGATTTTCAAATATCTTGAAGGCAACTTTGTGTTGCTGCTGCTGGCAAAGCTTTCCATTTGATTTTCCGAAAAATGAACTTGATAGCAGAATGTGAAGTTACATATCTTCATAGGGTAACAGGAAGTGTAATTGGCTATAGAACTGTCAGTAGCCGAAAATACCTATTCCTTTGCTTCAGAACAACAGTGCAAAACTTGATTTAAATCTGAATTCCAGCACAAGCAATTTTTCAGCAGAAGTGTCCATGTTAAAAAAAAATTTAAAGAAACCCCCAAAAAAACCAGAAAAAGAAACTGAACAGAAAAACCACAAATGAAAATTAAAACGGTTTTTTTTCTATCTAGGAAGAATTTCATTGAGTGTTTGCTGTATGCTCACAGCATTAAAATAGCAATTTTAAAAGACTTTAAGTTGTGCAACAAAGAACTGGGATATTTTCATTTAAAGGAATTGATACAATAAAACATTCATTTATTAAGTTTTATTATTTTATTATACTTCATTAAGTTTTAAGTTAGAAGAAAAAGTGGTAGGGGCTAAATATTATTTGAAAACAAAAAAAAAGCATTATGTATTCTAAATGGCTTTTGTTAGCCTGTAGATTCTGATTGTCACAAAGGTTTTCTTTTTAAGGGATTTAGTGTGTCTATCTGATTTTTTTTTCTGCGAGATACTCCTGCTGGTTTTGACACTCATTGCTTGATTGTGGGTTTGAATGTGTAAGTCAGGACAGTTCTTAGAGAGCCCAACTGTCTTTGATCTGTTAAGTGAAGAAATCCAGGGAATGAGGTAAGACTCCATAAGGATACCTAAGGACTCTTCTGTGGACTGTGTAGGCTCTGTAAGGGGGTACAGGTGAAATGGGTGAAAAGGTACTGACCTGAGTTTGGTTACTGAGTGAGCAGAATTTGAGCATAAAGAATGAGGATGAAGAAAATGTAAATATTTTTAAGGATAAAGCAGTGTTTCTGAAACTTAGGACAGAAAACACCTGCAAAACCTCACCTGCTTGTTTATTGATTTCTTGAAACATGGATGAGATGTAACAATCAGATAGTATCTATCCCTTTGCTTTATCACCTTTCTAAAATCAGCCAGATACGTGTTACCAGAAACTTAGTAAAATGTCCACTGTGCATAGGTGTGGTAACCAGGCTCACCTTGGAGACCACAGCTGAAGCTTGCCGAATGAATGCAAGAAGACAATTGTGTAAATGGGCCACCTCCCAATTTATTCAGTTAAAATCTACTTGCTCTTATGAATACCACTGCAGCATGTATTGACTGGCAATGCTTCTTTATATCCTTCCAAAATTTCATCACAAAATAAAACAAATTCTTTTGTGGGTGGGAGGGAATAAGAATCTAGTTTGGGGTCTCACTTTCTTATGTTGATGATTGTGGATTTCATTCAGTTACATGGTTTTTTTCCCTTTTCCACCAAATTGATGATGAGCTTGTTCCTGCTGCTTTTTGTGTAAAGAAACCCTGAGGACAGATCCAATGCTCAGACTCTCAAGCCTTTTTCTCACTGCCAGAAACTAATCAGCATTCTCAGAAAATATTTTCAGAGTAGTGCCTTCTGGCTTACCTGAGATACACTGTTCAGTACATCTTTCTCACGTTGACATTGGGTTGATACTGTTGGGTATCAACAGTAGGGATTGGGTTGATACTCCATTAATAAAGTCACAGTGAAGGAAATTTGATATTAAAATTTTATAATTGGGCCAATAATAATTTGGCATCTCCCCAAAGCTAACAAAGTAATTCCTTCTGTATTTTTACACTAAGGTAGAAATTAAAACTTCTTTGTTTCTGTCACTGTTCAGCATAACTTCTTCTCACTATTTTACTAAAAAGTAATTCAGAACATCTAGAAGAAGTCTGATTTTTTTCTTGTGTGGGTTTATTTTAAAAGAGTGCCTTCACTAATTAGTACAGGGAAAAGAATGTATTCAGAAGTTGCTAACACTGCATCATCATTAAATAAATTACAAGACCATTGCTCTCATCCCCTAGACTGAATGAGGGAATTCCCTACCTAGTTTATCTTCTCAGTGGCTAGCTGTAGGTCATTTTTCTGCTCTGAACTAGCCAAATGTCAAAGAACTTGGTTTCCTGCAGCAGTCTTTCTGCTTGATGTCCGCCATGGGGGGAGCATAAGCTTCCTGGTGCACTGATTTCATGGGCTATCCAGCTCCTGGACACACACGGGTACCTTTTTTTTTGAGGATTGTTTTTGGAACAGCTAATTAAAACCTTCAGCCCACTGGTGCTTTATGGTTGAAGTTCACCGTTAACCAATAAGCAGAATAGTTTTATGTTGTAGTTACTGTACCTTTACAAGGAATTTTATAGCATTTTTGGGTTATTTGCTAGCCAGCTGGAGTGCGTTTCATGTACTGCAAGCTTATCAACCTAATCAGAAGTTTCAGTGTGAATGCAGGACTTTAGGTGCCAGAGATCCCACTAATTAATTTGTGCTGCCTTCTGATAACAAGATCTGGAGAATGTTTTAATTGTCAGTGGTTGGGCTTTTCCTTTTTTAATTTAGTCTCAAAACAATGCTCTTTATCCTCTTGTCATTTTATAATTGGTAATGAATGATCTATAGCAGTCCATTGTTCTTTGGAAGGTTTATATTAGTTTATCCAAGTGTGTATATGTAGGCACTATAGAATGAATATCAAGAAATATGTTACATATTCAAAGCAATTTTGTATTTCTCACACTTTGTATAATATTATGTCTAAATTTCCTAGAATTATGTAATTGACAACTTTGGTGAATTTACATGTGAAAGAAAGCCAGGCAAAGTTGTATGGGAGAAAAACCCCATAATAATTATGCTACCTTTCTTGTAGAATTAGCTTGAAGCTATGTAAGTGGGGATGGAATACATTTTTATATTTTGTCCCCTCTTTTCTGCCGATAATGCTTTTTTTTTCTGTTGTACTTCTCCCTTCCCCACGGCCCCTTTCCTTCCCAAATTTTCCTTTCTCTTTTCCTCAGTGGGATGATGGTGTCACTGTCTAGCATTCCTGTTGTTTCTCCCTGTTTATAGCTATCTTAATGACTTGGACCGCATAGCAGATTCCACCTATCTGCCAACCCAGCAGGATGTGCTCAGAGTTCGAGTCCCAACAACAGGGATCATTGAATATCCATTTGATTTACAAAGCGTCATTTTCAGGTAGGAAAAAAAGTTTTAGCACTTGCTTGCTTTGTTTCTTTTGTTTCCTTTTGCATTGGTAATGCCATTCATAGTATATTGATTTAAACTGCATAAAAAGCAATTATTTTATTTCTAAAATTTGAGCTTGGTCAATTTATCTTCATGTAATTGTCCACATATATTAAGGACCTCACGTTAGAGATGTCAGAAGGATCAAAGACAATTAGGTTTGTTATTTTTGAGAATAGCTTTAAGTGATAGAAAATTTTCAATTAATCTTTTCAATAATATGTATTAAAGTTTCATTATGAGTAATAATCTGAAAATACAACCGTATTTCCTTGTCATTCATGTAAATTATGGAATAAAAGATATCAATTTATGTAGTTGATTTTATAGAAAAATTACTCTTCTTTAAGAGAGAAATCACCCTACTTGAGTGCAAGTACAGTTGTTTAAAAAATAACTACGGAATTGTAATTACAAGTTAGACACCTGTGTTTACACTGAGATGTGGGATGAAGTGGGAATACACTGCAAGGAAACATGAGTTTTGATTTTGGCTACCAGAAACTTTAGTAGACCCATATTCTATTTGTCTGCTTAAAATGGGGCAGCTTTAACAAGTTGTGGGTTTTGATTCTGGTAGTTTGGGGGTACAAAAGGCGGTCCACTGTTTGTTTTGCTCATGTCTGTTTTGCTGAATACATAGGGTATGCATTGCCAACTCATTGCTCATGAGACCTTTATGTCTCATAATTCTGAGGGGTTTTAGATTCAAAATAGTTCAAATACAGAAAACACATCAGACTTGAAGCAAACATGGTTAACTGTCTACTTGCAACAGATTCTGTTAAATATCAGTGGGAAAAAAGATCATTAAGAAAACCAAACCAACTGTGTTTTTAACTAAATCCTTGAATTTTGTCATGGTGTGTGTGATTGGGTGTTTATCTGTTAAGGTGTTGATGGAGTTGATGTGGTTGTTAATTTTGCAGAATGGTGGATGTAGGAGGCCAACGATCTGAAAGAAGAAAATGGATACATTGCTTTGAAAATGTCACATCTATCATGTTCCTAGTAGCTCTTAGTGAATATGATCAAGTGCTTGTGGAGTCAGATAATGAGGTAAGCAATTGTCAACCAAACCCACGAGTTAAAAAAAATAGTTTTACCAGTCCAGTCCCAGATGTTTTCTAAATGCATCTACAAGCAGTCATGCACAACTGGCACCCAGTGGAGTGAGAAGCACTTTAGGGATCAAAGGGGAGGAAGGTTTCAGTCTTCAGATAGGGCAAAGCTGCTCCACTCCATGACGGATTCAAAGAAGTCTCTGTTGTGTGTTGAAGAGGAATATGGCTGAATACAGAGAAATGTTTGTATAGTTACTCTTATGAGCAGAGGCACAATAATAGGTGGTGTAAATGAAGACAAAATTTATAGATTCCTAAGAACAGACCCTGAGGTAGTAAACTCCATTCCTTTCACTTAAAGCCCAAGGTGTATATTGTAGTTTTACTTCAGAAAGTAAGAGAAGTAAGCAAGTGGGTGGGCTGAGAGTGCAAAGCACGCTATCCATTATTTTGAATGCAGACTAAGGACGATATTTTTATTGTAAGGGCTATTTTAAATTACTCATCAAACTTTTATGTATTTTACTCATTAGCACTGTCCCATTCAAATCTTTTACCACATACTCTAAAAAGTTAGGTGAAAAAAGGAGAACATTTGAAAACATCTTCTTCATGGCTGCATACAAGTTGCACCGTTTAAGACAATGGTTGACATAAAGTAAAACAGGTGTCCCTGGACAATCACATTTTGTATGTTGAACTTTCTTTAGGATTAATTTTTTTAAAAAGCCTGGGAGCTCTGGAAACTTTTACATTTGTAGTATTTTTATGAAACAAAATTATTATTATTATTATATTAATTGTATAATCATCTGTGTCATTCAAAACTGAATTTCTGGAAATTATTATTTAGTCTGCACCAACTTCATCTCCTGTAATTTTGGAAGCTAGACACGTGTAGTTAAAAAAGAAATCTGTCAGACTTGGCTTTGATTCAAGTCAAACTGGAAATGTCTGGTTCTGTCTTTTTCTTTTTGCATTATTCTTTTGTAGCCACAAAGTCAACGCACAAATACTAAACATTTTAATTATACAAATCAAAGCAAATTGCATTGGAAATTGCATAAAGAAAAATTGGTTCTGATAATTTTCAATTACTATTCTAACTATCCAAAATAAGCTTAATGGAGGTCAAAACCTTCTTGAAGGCAGTTTTTACACCTTGCTACTGAATTATTTATGTTTTGTTTTAACAACAGAGGAAAACTTTGAACCTTTTTGACTTTTCGTTTAAAATATATTCATGACTTTAATTCAAACCAGTTTTTGTTTTTAAGTCATACGTACATAGGCTAGTAGGCTTTCCATCACATCTAGGCTTGTGTTACTCTAACACTGGAAAGGATCCAGTCAGTCTTAGAGCTGAGCACCAATCTGGGTAGCTTCAGTTTTGGCTTACAGCAAACATGTAGCCTATCTGTCTAGATTTTGTTGGTGTGCCTGGACACTACCTTCTTCCCTTCTTTGTCTCTCCTCTGTATCTCTAAACATTGCAGTCCCAGAATTAATGGAAGAATGTGTTTATTTATTCCACGTAAAGCAAAGCATAGTTTGTCTGAATGTGGGTGTGGCAGAAATACAGATTTAAATGTGTTTGTTGACACCTTGAATTAAGAAATTTAACCCACAAAGCTATTTTCGTTCTTCACTAAGGTGTGACAGCCTCGGGAGGGAAGACAGTGATTTAACTCAAAGACTTTGGTAACCACCCAAGAGATACTTTCGCACTTAGCTTTAAATTGTGGAACAGTATTGAAATTTTAGCACCAAAGTGAAGGGAGTGCGTGTAAATGCTCTACTTTCTTATTATGTATGCCATCAGTGTGATACTAGGATAGAATCTAACCCTTCTTTGGTCTGTGTGTCTCATACTGAAATTAAAATATCTGACTTGACAATTTACAGTGTTCTGCTATTTCCTTTTCATTTCTTTCATGGCCTGATTAAACTATGATTTTTGTAAGGTGGCCTACTTTCTTTTTCTAATTAGTCCACTGCATATTGCCTGAAGTCTCTTTTCTTGTAGTACATTTTTACAAAGAAAACGATAAGGTTTAATCATTTGTGTCATCCTTTTTAGTTAATACAGTTTTTCATTAATATCTATTTACTCATAAATAAAATAGAGTAAATAGAAATCTTTTTAAAAAGTACTATTTTCTATTGGGGGGGAGGGTTATATGACCTTCCCCATTACGAAATTGGTTTAGAGCCCTGAAGACTGTTGATTTTTATTTCAAAATGTAGTGCCTGATGGATGGTCAGTTGTAAATCTGTTTCTTTCCTTGTTTGCCTTATTCAAGAGAAATACATTTGGATTATAAATCAGATGAGGTTACTCTTAGCTGGGAGGCTTTGTTAGTGTCTCTCACTGGATATATGTGAAGTGGAGCTGGGACTGTTTCTATTTTCTTGCCCTTGAAGGAGTTAAGAATTGAAAGTTCTGAGGAATATAACTCCTGTGTAAGGGGACATACATAGAAAATAAGATGAGAGTTCAGACTGACTGTTACTCAGAGACATGTGCGGGATGACTTCTAAATGACACATCCATGAAATTGCACTCCCATGACAAATATCAGAAGACTTGGAGCTTCAGTCCTGAAGATTAGCACACCTGACTGTCCAACTGTATTTTAGCTATGATTTCTCTAACAGGCGATACTCAGACCCAATGGCATCTCTCTTTTAAATGTGTGTCTAGATTGCGCATAACTTGATTTTGGTGCGTAAAAACAAAATGGGAAGAGTCAGTAAGAATGGTATATTTTAACACACCCTGCAAAAATTTCAGTTGATGTACAGTCCTGAAATGCTTCTTTCTTCTAACATACACAAAGGAGAGAGAGTTAACTGTTCCAAATTCTGCCCTTAATAAAATAGAAAGTCTGTCTAGATTCACTGTTGAAAACAAGGACAAAATTTGAACCAGAGGACATAATACACTAATTACATTAATAGTACTGTAAATTAAGTAAATACTCCATCAGTCTGATGTGATGTGACAAAGGAGAACATGTTATAAATTAAATTATTAGATGTCTGACCTTTTCAGTTTTTCAGAAAACTCAAGTAGGATTAGATGCAAGATAAAAAATGAAGGAATCATCTCTCTGTTAAATGGATTTATGATATATTATGTCTTGTAGGTCATGCCCTGGCTCTGAATTATGCCAGCAAATTTGGATAAATTGGCAGTTTTATCAAATGGCACAGTTTAGAACTTCTTCCATGCTCAAAATCAACTTACTTTTTAAAATAAGGGGTTTTTTCTAGATTAAATAAAGGATCTTTTTCCTAGATTTCCTAGGATATGCTGCATTTGAGTATGCATTAGAGGTAGTTCCTTTCAACATATAAAATCTCAGAGTCTCAGGGCAGTTGTTAGAAGAATGAGTTCCAGCTTTGTAAGAGAACCAGTAACCGCTTGCAGTTATGAAAGAACTAGAGACATAACAGTCTATCTGTAAAATAGAGTTCCGTAAAAAAGAGGGTTTCATTATCTTTGCACAGCTAGTTAAGTATTTAGAAACAGCAAAATAGAGAACAGTGTTTATTGAAGCTTGTACATATTTATTAGGGCACTAAAAGTCTTGAGGTATATAAGATTTCATATAATTTGTATAGCTCTGTGGTGGTTATATGTATGTTTTTATTTTTGTAGGGTTCTCAGAGCAAAACCAGAAAGACAGAATACAATTTCCTTAGTTCAGCTAAATGAACGAATTAATAGGCTAAATGAAAATCAGAAATTTTCTAAACTATCACAAAGTAAATGCTGTCTTTCCTGAGGTATTTTCAGAGGCTGCAAAGAAACAGAGGCATTGGACAGCATGAAGTATGCATTGATAAAAGATCTTTTTTAGATGTAACTCATGATGAGTATTCTGAACATTGCACAAAATATATTGGGGGAAAATGCCTGTGTAGATTATTCTCATCAGAGTTAATACATTTTTGTTATATTGCAAAATGTGAAATTCTAACAGGATTGGAGGTAAATTATGAACCTTCTTGGTAAGAGGAGATTGTTGTTAAGTAGAGTACTGTCATTTTTAAAAAACAGCTTTTGTTTTAAGGTCTTTTTTTAAGCTTGTACTATCTCTTAAGAAATAACATTTAATTTAGCTGCAGCCAAAATTGGTAGTTTTAACATTATAATGCAGTGGAATTCCTTTTAAAACAGTAGTGCCTTCCCTTCCCTTTAATCGTCAAACTGTCACTCGATTTTCATTAAAGTTTTATCTAAAGGACAATCTTCTTATAATCCATGTATTTACAGGTTTGATCCTAGATTACAGTTCTTGTGGAAAAGGATTATAGTGTATGAAGCAGGCAGGAATGGCTTAAGAATTCTGAGATTTTAAAGTGGTAGGAAAATTGATTCTTCGGCTTAAGAAGTCCTAGACACGTTATCCTAAAGGTCTTTTCCAACCTAAATGAGTCTATGATTCTTTGTCTTCAAGATGGGTCTAATATTGCCATTACTTCCTGCCTGGTCTCCTTTCACACATAGTAAGGTGTTTTCTAGGATCTGTCTCTTCAGAGAGCTTGGCAAATGCTGTATTGCTCAGTGGACATTAAAAAAAAAATGATGCCATAAAGACAATTTCCCCATCTTCTTGTTCACTGGCTTTCACTTCCTTACAATATGGAACCAAATGGTTTGTCTGGTTTAAGAACCTGCATTATCTAACCTGGTATGATAACCAGATTGGAAGAAAAAAAATTCCATCTTGATCAGTCACTTCTGAAATACTCTAACATAGGTTTTTGCATGAGGTACAATTCTCTTCATTCTGAACTGAAGGAGTTCCTCAGAAACTTGTCTAAACCTGCTCCATTGCTGCGGTGTGACGTACAGTGGTGTAGCAGCCAGATGTGTGAAGACTGCTGCTTATACTGTTGAGAATGCTGCTGCTGTACCTTTATGTTGTCTCATTCTGTGTTCAGCATCCCATTATCTGACAGCTTTTTATCCTGAGTTTACAGACTTCTAAAGCAGTGGCTGTTACTTACAAAGCTGTGATCCCCCATCAAGTCTTCCAGGTTTCAGAAATGTAGAATAGCAGGTTCATTTACCGCGACCAGATGTTTGCATGGCACTACACTAGCAGAAAGAAGGCATAATTTTGTAATTTGAGATGTGAACAGGGCCAGTAGGTCTGGAGGTAGCTTGAGCAACATTTCCAATAGCCATTGCTTGAATCTTTCAGGAGTTCAAAGCGTCTCAGGCAAGTGGAACAGGATAGATGACAGGAAGAAGGGACATCTGACTGAGTGTCTTATGGAAGCAGCATGTAGCTAAATACTCCAGGAAGAAAGTTGCTCTTCAAGATGGTTTGTCCAAAACATTACCAACAGGGGATCATTAAAGTGACTTGATAGTCTCTAAATACAGTTGTCCCTCAGTAAAACTGTTTTTAACGTGGAGCTCCTACATCATGAGGGCTGAAAGCAGAATTGTTCGTTTAGAGAGGTAGGATCTCCATCCTGAAGAGAGATGTTCAAAGCTTGACTGAACACAGCCATGAGTAAAATGATATAATGACAAAAGTTTTTCCTGCTGGGACCAAGGAGTTGTACCTGATGACTTCCACGTAAAGATCCACTTCAATGTAAATTCTTTGATTCTAGAAAAAACATAGTATGACATGTGAAAGGAAGGATTTTTTCTGTTTCCTTGGGGAGCATCTTTGTAGTCGTGCCGTAAGGTTTTGCCATAGCTTCTTTAATACCCGTGTAGAACCCTACTTTATTTGACAGTGGATATTTGCATTAATGTAGTTACCTTCACAGTGTTTAATTCACACTGAAGAACTGTCTTGCAGTTTTATCAGATGAAGGCAAAACAGGATATTACAAAAATTAGGGTTTCAGTATCTCAGCCGCAACTGCAGATTGAAACTGAATGAACTTTGTAGAGTGGTTTTCTGCAATGTTTTTGTGCTTCAAGTAACTAAATAAAGGCACTGTTCTTTTGATTGATAGAAAATTTTGTTATTTGTAGATTGTCCCACGTAGAAAGGATCAATGTTGCTTGGTTTGTTAAAAAATATTCCAGTTAAAATCTAATTTATTAAAATTACATTAAAATAATTACATGAAACCCAGGATAGGTATTTTCACTGTTAGTTCATTTGTGTTTATACAGGTATGGAGATGCAGGCACGCGTGCTTACATTTTGAATCTGAACAAAAGTACATCTGCAAAACAGATGAGCATAGGTGGAACTTGCGTAGTGTTCATCTGTGTAATACTTTAACAGGTGACAAATTGGTACAGTGTTCTAGTCACACTTTGTTTTGATGTGGGCAAAATAAGAAATGGCATGAGGCTGCACAGTTCTGAGTATGTTTACTCTTCGTAGAGGCAATTATCTGAACAACACATTTCATTTTTTGATCAGAACTCTCATGCTGTTCACATCTGGGCATGCTTCCACTTCTCTTCCAGCACTCTGTGTTCCTTATTCACAGGTTAGTCATACATGGCTTAGTATGAAGGCTGAAGGAAAACAATTCTGAGATCAGAGCACTTCTCTCTTTCTACATCATAAATAAAAGTAATGCTTCAGTTGACTGGTTTTTTTCATCAACAACCAACAGTCCAGAACAATTGAGCATATGGCAGAAGGATAATATAAACTCCCGGTTAGAATTAAAATCCTCAAATAGCCTTCATACTTATTTAATTTTTTTTCCCCCATGGGAAATCAAATCTCCAGAACTGATTGTTTATTTGGAAACTTGAGAAAATAGCACATTAACTACCTGTGACAAGCCTCGTTGCTGGATGTATTGTGTCTGTTCATACCTGTCCACACAAATGCGTATTTATTTTTGGCTTGTGAATAAAGAACCTTTTTGAATGTAAACTATCAGTGCTGGGAAAGATTTGCATTAGGAAGAGTCAGAGCCTCTCTCTCTTTTGTTAAAGTGGCTGGTTCCTAATGGAAATGGGGGCTGGAATGATCATGAACTGGCATACAGAGGCTGCCAGAAATGCTGCTGGTAAATGTTCCTACTGGATAGCTGATTCTGGAATTCATGTTTTATCATGAAAAATAATTCAAGAGCCGTTTTTGCATTTAAAAAATACTTAACAGCAATACTTGAACCACATTTTATGACTATAGACCCTTTTTTTTTTTTGTGTTTTGATGGTTGTTCAACACGTTAATTTGACGGATTTCAGCTGTCACTTGCTTCATCTGTATCTCTGCTGGGTATATAAAATTGCCATGTATTTGCAAGTGCAGTGTTGTAAAATCAGTTTGTTGGAGAGTTGAGAGTTCTTCTTCTGGGTGATGTAAAAATACAGTTCTCCTCTACGGAGATGTCTTCCCAGTCCTCTACCAGAAGCTCTTTTTTTCAGGCTAGTTTACAGAAAGATTGAAGACAGAGAACAAAATAAAGGAATTATTCCTGAGCTCTGTTTGAAATGGCCTCTTATGGCATTTGTGTTACTCATCAAAATATTTGTACAGCTATTGCAGTTTTTACGTAGATGACTAGTCACACTAGTAGAGCTACAAGATTATACTTCATACTGGTGGCAAAAATGCGAAGCACTTCCAATTTTGATACTGTATTTACTTCTTTACATTGTGGAGGACTCTGCGCTTACCTCCCACTTCCTGATTTCCTCTGCTGTTTCCCAGCTTTTGCGTAGCAGCTTTATTAAATTTTTAGCCAAGAAATACACTGTTGGTCTTTCTGTACAGCTTGACATTGCTTCTAGGAAAATAATTCCTGGAAGTCTTACTTGAAAAATGGAGACATTCGTCGTTAATATAGAGTTGTACATAAAAAACATTCACAACAAAAGGTTTTGTCAAAAAATAATAGAGTCCATTACAGTGACACTAACATTCCGAAATATTAACCTGTGCTTTTTCTGAAGCTCTCTTGCATCAGGATCTCATTTTCTACAGTTATCATCTCTGAATGCGCTCTGACTCAAATAAGCATTTTTGCCAGCATACACAAGTTATATACTCAGGACAAGTTGTTCACTGAAAAATGTGTCGTTTACCTCCTTGCCACCTTCCCTCTCACTGCATTCCAACAAAATGTAATTCCTCAGAATCGGTGAAATCCTACTGGTTTTTTTTTAACAGACAGTACTTAAATGGCTAACAATTTTTTAAGAGAAAAGCAATTGCTACATTTTTCGTTCAGTATGTGAGTTACAGTACACCCACTAGATGCCTCTCTAGATAACCATAAAGACAATAATGGGTGAAACTCCACTAATGCTTCTCTTTTGTTTCAGGTTAATACTGTGCTTATTGTTTTCTGTCAAAGCCCTGTTTCTTAGCTGGGACATGCTGCTTTCCCTTCACTGGGTGCCAGCTGATACAGCTCTTAAATGCTATTTTAGCACTCCTGCAGGTATTCTTCAGGATTTGAAAATCTAGTGCTTATAAATTATTTAAATTTTGTTATTTCTCTAATTGCAGGAGTAATTACATTTTTTCCAGAGCAACAGATAGCAAAGAGAATTTCAGTATTTACATCCAAACTAGAAATCCATCAATTTAACAGGAAAACTGAAAGTGTACATATAAAAATAAAATGGAAGGAAGTATACACCTTTTTAATATGTTAAAACTTACAGAAGAGTAAATTTGCATTTGGATAAAAATGTGGGAAAACATGGTTTATATCTCTGCTTGTATTTGTGTTAATGTTTAATGATTATACAAAAACTTTCCAGCATAAAATCTTTTATATAAGAGGTACATAGTGGAAAGAAATTACACTTTATTTTTATTTCATATAAACATGTATGTAATGATAAAATTGGATGGTCTTGTGATTAATTAGTAAGTATAGTGTTTTTTCTTAATAATGATTTAAATATTAGAATAACTTGATCCTGGATTATGTATGCTGTTTATAGTTAACAAATTCACTATTGGAGTATGTCTGCTGTATTTCTTACTCTGTTTCATAATGATGTTTTTACATTGGACTGGCAACTCTGTCAGGTTGTATGGAAGATGGAGAATTTCATGCTGGCATCTGTATATCCCGATAAGAAAAATAGAGGAACAGCTGGTGATATCCATATGTTTTTATGCAATTTGGGACTGACTGCAGACAAAAGCAGAGCAGGGAAGTCGCCCAGGCCAGCAGATCTTCAGGGATGATGAAAACAGTAATCCTGCTGCTTATTTTCCATGTGCAGAGCCAGGGAGGCTGTGATGAGCTGTTGCTGCTGTTGAACAGGGGTTGCTGCTGAAGGTTGGCTTTACTGCTGACAATGCCTGTCAGCTACTGAGAAAGCCTTGAGCCAGATCCAGCTGCACGTTTCTCTATGTTACTTACTCAAGTTTCTATCTGCAGCATTTTTTGTTGAAGCTGAAATAAGATTTTTCTGGAAGCAATTTGGTGAGATAGAGCTGCTCATAAGAGGAGATTAAGTACTTGAACAAACTATTAAATACTGCCTGCTCCCCACTGTTGCTGGTTTTTTGGGTGTTTTTGAAGAGCCACACTGTCTTGCTTGGTTTGGCAAAGCTTCCTTCGTGTTGCATCTGATAGGTGAGATCCCCAATGCTGGGCTCTTTCTCTACTCCTTGTAATCCTATCCCTACTTCCCGTAAAAATACTGTAATATGAAACTATTTTTTACACAAGAAATAGTGCATCCTGTTAATGAAGAGTTTTTTTCGGAACAGTAGTTCAGTCATATCATCTTGTGATTAAACTGATTAAAAATATTATGGCACTAATGTTGCACATATATTTAATGAAGGAAAAGAGTGAGCATGCAAAGGAGTGAGCTATCATTAGAAACAGAAAACCATTTTAATACAAATTTTAGAGGATAATAAGCAGTATTGTTGGAGGAGTTAACTCTGGCATAAAAATTGTTTTTATCATCTGCTGTGACATCCTTAAAAGTTGAATTGCTCTTAGAAATTGGATAAACAGAGAGTTGAAGGACAGCAGGTTAAGCAGAGATTGATTAGTCAAAAAATTAATCACTTCATATTTTTTCCTTAATCAATGAATCATAGTAAAATAAAATAATGAAGCCATTTTAGCATTTTAATCTGTTATGGCAAACTGAGGACCTGTATTTCTTTATACGGGCAGATAAAATTTACTTGAAAATCTCTAGACCATCTTTCAATTCCTGCAAAAAATCTGCAGACTGCACATCTGAATGACAGGTTAGCAACATGTCAGTTCACTGTCCTTAACACAATTTGCTTCAATATCTCTTTGAAATAATTTACAAAGGGTTTATAAATGGAATTTCATGGTCACATAATCTGTTGGGAAAAGCACAAAGGGCCCAGAGTCAGTGTCCTGTGAAGACAGGGTGAGAGACCTGAGTTTGTTCAGTATCGTGAAGAAGACACTAATACTTGCCAACAAGTATTTCTGAAGTTGCAGGTGTGCCATGGAGCTGAACTTTTTGAGGTGGACTGTAAAACAGATATAACTATACTAGGTAGTTCTCATTGCCCTTCCTTAAGGTCTTGTTTAGAGAAGAAGTCTATATAGAATGTTGAGAAGAAAATACCATCTTATTAACAGTTAGTCTAAGGACTTTATATTTTATGCTCAGCTGTGTTGACATTAGAGTTTCTTTCCTTTCAGAATGAAATCCTGGCACTATTGAAATCAATATGAGCCATGAGATCTGACTGCATGAAAGCAAATGTTTTATTACTCTGAATTAGTTTTTCAGTATCTAAATTCAGCTATTTATTTTCATGCATCACAGCAACATGCAATAAATTTTAACAGACCAAATCATCAACTTTGACAACAAAATTGAATTAGTTTACTATTTGGTTTTTGTTTTCCTTTGTTGTTTTATGCTTTGGGTTTTTTCAAGTTCCTATTCATGTCTATGTTGGCATCTCTAAAATGCAAATTAATGGAAGTAAAGATACACTTACGGCAAAACTGTCTGAGTTATCTGACAGATTGTTGTATGGCTCAGCAACAGCAGAATCTGCAGGATTCACATTCTTGGCGTTCTCTGGAGCCCCATTTGGTGGTGAAACAGTCTTTTTCGGGGGCTGCAGCTTTAAATAATAATAAAAAGAGTAAGTTAGTTCCTGTGTTTCAAACCATATTTGTTCTGGCTCTGTATTAACCACATCATGTCAGCCTAACAGTTCAGAACTAATCTAATTGTAACATTAATCTACAATGACAAAAGAGTGTTACAAATAGAACTGTAGGCTTCGCTGCTATTTCAGCTGTAATGCAAAGTTGTTTCAGGAGCAGCTAAGGAGTTAAAGCCTAATCCCGTGATGTTGTTAACAAAAATCAGTAAAAATTAAACTCCTTAGCCCCACTGTAGCATTAAGAAGCAGGCATTCTTTATTTGGCTGGATGCATGAGAGGGTAGGTCCTCCAAATACTGTGCATGCTGAGTGCCGGACATTTTCTGTTTATATGCTGTATTTTACAAACGTATTCATTGATCGTCCCAGAATAAACACACATATGGTAATCATTTCCCCAAAATCCTTGACATGTGGTCCATCCCCTCTGCACATGCATTCGTCTTGGGGGGTCTCTTTGGTGGTTCCTGGTGGACAAAGACCCCAAAGTCATACCTGGCTGCCTGGTGAAGTGGTAAAAGTTGACATAACTGGGCTGGCTGGTTGCTTTCCAGTTTTTCTTCCTACAGAATGAGCATTGTGTGTTTCCATAGGCTAGTGGGTTCTGAACAATAAGCTTTGTATTAGCCCACCAGGTGCAAATAATTCCTCATCTGACAGTGTTAGAAACAAAGTTAACCATTTACAGTTTTTTAAAATGTTCTCAGGTTTCAAATTTACTTGCAATTATTTTTAATCTGATCTCTCAGAATTGCTTAATTATGTATTCAAAATTTGGAAAAGGCATGTAAAATAAATACTGTTCTTAAACCTTGAATTGGTTGTCTTGTGGTGTTGTAGTTGTCCCTACCATGAATCACTTGCATTTCAGTAACCACCAGTATGTTAGCTGATTGTAACTGTGCATACTCAGACTTCGCAAATATATCTGTTACAACTTCCATGTTCATGACTAGTATTTTAAAGAATACTTAACTAGCTGAATTTGCAAAAGGAGAATGCCTGAATATTTAATTAACTGCTTGCTTATTACTTTTATTTAATTAATTGGTTCTTATATATTGGTGGGAAAGTGCAAAACAGGAAATGGATCATTTCACCAAATGAAGTGAAAATGCATGAAGTTATTTAAAAAAAAATTTCATGACCACCAAAATTCTGCTCTCTTTTTTATTCCAGAATCGAATGGAAGAAAGCAAAGCACTCTTTAGGACAATTATCACATATCCATGGTTCCAGAACTCCTCAGTTATTCTCTTCTTAAATAAAAAAGATCTATTAGAGGAGAAAATTATGTACTCCCATCTAGTTGATTATTTTCCAGAGTATGACGGTAAGTATAAGGACATCAGAGCTCATGCTCTGTTTACACTGTAGTAATGGCAAATTGTGCTAGCCTCGTCCAAATGCTAGACAGATAGATCCTTTGATATATTCCTTTAAAGAAGTTTAAAAATTGTAATATGTGACTGAACTTTTGTGGAATTTTTAGACTGCTAAGATTTCATTTTATACTGTAATTATTTGTGGTTAGGATGCCAGAACCTTTATTGGGAAATTGTTGACTTTTAGACGAGTATTGTCATATTAGCAGTGAACCACATTCTCTCATTTTTTGTAAAATAGCGTGAGAGTTTAAATTGAAATACAGGAGTTAAATAGAAGCACATTCCTCAATTGTACATATAGTCTTTTGTATTTGTGGTGTTTTGAGGTTTGCTTTTATATAAGATTGAATACCTAAGAGGAAGTGTCATAGGCTCTCTGTAACACTTAGAGAAACAGGTACCACCCATTACCTTTTATTGATACCTTTTAAAATTGTGCTTTAATTTTACATTAATTATGTGAAGTTAATATGCTTGTCCATAAAAAAAAAAATGTGGGCTGTGGAAGTGTTACTACTAAAGCTGTACTTTGAAAAAGTTCTCATGAGGGGAAAAGCTAAGTATTTTGAGGTAACTGAGTGGAGGAGGTCTTGGTAACAGAGAAAAATCAAACTCACATAATAAGAGGTCTAAAGAACTAAATGTTCCTATTTTTTAAAAAGAAAATCGATTTTGTCCCGCCAGGAAGGAATAGCTGATTGGGAAGCTGAGAAAAAGATTAAAACTCCTATGTTCAAATACGGAAAGTAATAATAGGAAAACTGTACGTTTTGTTTTCTGTTAAAGGGAAAGAGAACAGTAAAAAGCCTGCAGGATCAGATCATATTATTTGTGAGTCAGTGTAAATTTAGTTTCATAGTGCTGTACAGAAGAGAATTGGCAGTTGAATAGAAACATGCTTGTTCTTTCAAATTTACTTTGTGTAACAAATTCCCTAGTTGGCATCCCAAAGGTGAGAAGACCCTACAGTCTGCTCTGTTACCTCCTCTCAAATGTTGATAAAGCCTGTGTAAAATGCTTGTTCAGAGAAAAGAAAAAGACAGATCTCAAATAGTTAGTTTGTAGAACCTTTGTTTCTCCAGTCCTTTGCCATTGGTGAGGGGAAAAAACCATTATGGGCTAGCAGGGATGTGGGAGTCAAGACCTGCAAGTCTTCAGGAGTATTTTGTTTCTTATTTCTGCAGATCTTGCAGGAGCTGACTCCAGAGACAAAGTTACAGGTTGATTTGTTTACTTCTGGTGGCAGGGTGGGGTCTTGTGGCTTGCAGAGGTCACCATGTGGTCCCCTCTTCTGTCCTAGCACACTAGAGATGTGGGAAGTTGCATGTCTGAGGAAGGTATCAGAAATAAGTATTTTTCAGCTGGATCACTTCTCTCATCCATTTCCCTGCAGAAGGGAGAAAGTAGCCTAGGGATGAGAACTGCTGGCCAGGGTGGCAAATTGGAGAGATTAAATTAAGCTAAGGAGTTCCTCTGCACAGTGCATTTGTAAGAGCTTTGGAAGGGAGGCCGAGCCATGCTCCTAGGTCAGTGTATCGCATGAAGACACGCTTTGCATGCTAGTACTAGAGAACTGACTCAGGCTGGGAGAGGGAGAAAGGGCAAACGCAAGAAGAGGCTATTGTTGGGAGGAAAAGAAGAGAAAAATACTGATGTAGGACTTGTGTAGATCTTCATTGTATCATACAGAGATAGATGTTGAGAACTGCTGGTTAGGGAGAGCAGTGGGCAAGAAAGCTACCAACTCATATGGTAGTTCCTTTCTAAAACTCTTATACCAGAACCACTTTGCAGTCTAAATTTAACTTTACCTCACTCAATTTTTTTTCTAAGTTCTTGAGGTCATAAACATACTTTTCCATACTGGAACCTCAGTCAAATAAAAGTTTAAAAAGTTTAAAAAGAGGGGTGCCAATTTGGGTATATCTTTGAATAGGCCAAGAGATTTTGAGAAAACACTGTGTGTAGCTACTGTGAGACTGTTTAACAAAATTCTAGGAAACTGTTTAAAAAACAAAGTGATTTATTTTGAGGAAATAATTTTCTTTGGAAGCCCAATACTCACATTTATTTGTGCTATTGTGAGACTTGTTTACTGCTACTCTTTATCTATAGAGTCTGGTTGACCAAGCTAAAGGCTGGTTGTGTTTTAGAAGCTGTAGAAGTGTTGGACAGCCCTCTGTCCTGACTCAGAGAGCTTATGATCTGTTTACATCCCTAAATCTCAGAAAATGTGTCATCTGTGTATGGATGTGCATGTATGTATATCTGTTCACATGCATACACCCTTATATTGTAAAAGCTTATTCCCCCTCCACATGGATTTGCAGCACACCAGAAAGTAGGTGCTTTCTCTTCCATACATTCTCTTCCTAAATTTTATAGTTATGCAAATTGGAAGTGTTACAGATTTTAAGCTTGAAGTATTAAAAGTAAGGTCTGTTATCCAATTGTGGAAACACGTGGACATGTGCCGGACACCAAACTATTGATTTTATAATTACTGAAGGACAGAGCTACACAGAACAGCTGGGTGCTGATATTTATATTGCTGTGTAACAGCAGGACTAATGAAGAGGATAGGAGGAGGCAACAGCACAGAAATTGTGTTCTGTAGAAACCCACATTTCAGAAACAGGAGAGCAAGGGGACAATGGCTTTTGGTGGCAGCACTAGAATAATAGAACAGAATTCACCAGCGTGTGGCTTCATTCTTGCTTCTGCACTGCTATTTTGGCTGTGAACATGAATGAATCCTCACTGTTCCAGGATGGAAGTAATTACTTTACCTTCTGTGGTCTTTTAGGCTGGAAATGTAGTTTGGTTAGATTACTCTGTCCTTCTGAGAGTTACAACCTTAATTTAGATCTGATAGGATCATTAACATACATAATTTAGATACCAACTGATTGATTAGAACATGAGCCTTTTGCAGGTAGCAGTTTCAGCTGGAGAGCAGCTGTGTATTTTATTATCACTTAAAGTAAATTAAGTTCTATTGATGACAGTGTCAGACCCAGTTCAGGATATAATTTCACTATGCTTCCTATTAAAATCTATATAAAACTAGTAAATCTTGCAGTGCTAAAATAACTGAAGTATAATTTAAATATAGCAGGTTTAGGCTGAACATTCACCATTTCTGCTAACATTTTAAAGACGTTAAAGCATATTTAAACAGGTGATTTATCTTGGTGAAGAACAAAGATAGTCAGCAGGGAAAAAGCATCTCTGAGTTCGTGAACTTCTGAAATTTCCTTCCATCTTTATTTTTAATAGTTCCTACCACAAGGAATGCAGCCAGTATATGATACTATTGATTACTAAAAGGTTCCCCATCTTCTCATATGTGGGGACCACAGACTAAGCTTTTCTTACTTTCTTTTAAAGAAGTTGATATATGAAATTGACTTTAAGAAAACTGAATTTCTCCTCTTGCAGGACCGCAGCGGGATGCACAGGCAGCACGAGAGTTCATCCTGAAGATGTTCGTAGACCTGAATCCAGACAGTGACAAAATTATCTACTCTCACTTCACATGTGCCACAGACACAGAGAACATCCGCTTCGTCTTTGCTGCTGTCAAGGACACAATCCTACAGTTAAATCTGAAGGAGTACAACCTGGTCTAACTGTACCTGGGGGGTCCTCGGAAACCAACTTTCTGTGATTGAAAATACACAAGAGGGACTGTATTATAATCTGTGAAAACAATTTGCATAATACTAATTTATTGCCGGCCTGGACTCTGTGAATGTCCACAGAGTTTGTAGTTAATATTATGATTTTATTTAAACTATATGGAGGAAAACCAAAAGATGCTGAAGTACATTCACAGCACATTTCCTCATTTTTTAGGCAAAACCTTGTGACTCAATGTGTTTCAAATTCGCAGTCGTACATTTACAAAGGAAAGCAGTTTTTTGCTGTTGAAGCAAAATCGAGCTGGTTTCCTCTTTCTCTAACCCCTTCCCTCCCCCTCCTTTCCTACTCCTTATCTTTTAAAAGGCACAATGGCCTTTTTTTTTCCCCAATTGCATTCCTGGGTGAAATATTTTCTGTTGAGTGATTTGGTCAGGAAAACACTATTATCACAATTTAAGTCATCAGTCATTCTAATTTTACAGTATGTACTTTCTTTGAAGGATCAAAAAGTATCGATACTGTGATTTTAAAATTCTTTATATGGGTGTCTTCATTCTGTCTTCACTTCTGAGACTAGAATATTGGGATTGCGAAACAGAATTACAGTTGTCTAAGGATAATAAATTTAACCATTGTTTTACACTTAAGAAAGGTGCACAGAAGACAGTAATGAAGTAATTAAGACACAATCTGGGATGTATATGGGAATATGTTAGAATCTCTTTTTAATTGCCGTGTGCCATTTTTTTCTCTCTTCTTTTATTCACAAATGCCAAATAGAAAAGTCAGACACTACATTTTCCCCAGTGGCTACAGCCTGAAACAGTGTTTTTCTCAGTTGTGTGGGGTGTTTTTTCTTAAGTTAGAGCTTTTTTAAGTGTTCTTTTTCCACAGTAGAAAAATTATTTTTATTGTACAAAATTAATGTTGCCAAATCTGGCTTTTTATAAAACCAATGCGCTTGAAACATAAGATACTGATTGAAATGCCAAATGGATGGGTTGGGAACTGACCTGATTGAGTCAACTGCCAAATGATTGACACACACAGTTTCAGCTCATATGTTCCCTTTTTTAGAAAGTGTACCATTTTCTAATGCCAAAACCAACATGTAAGTGAATATGTTGTGAGGTGTACCATGGACCCTCATGTAGTCTAGTAATTTAAAGACAGTTTAGATCTCTCCTTTTGTCAATTATGACATGAGATTGTTTTCTGTAATAATGTCAAGGCACCTTTAGTTGTATTACAAGAAGTTATTGATGAGAGGTCATGTTCAGGAACTTTTTTTGGTAAGGTTGATTGTTAATTGGTTCACAGGCATTTGATAGGCTTTCATGCAAAATAGCCTCTCTCAATGTTCTTTGGAAGAGATTTATAAATGTAAATGAAACAGTGAGAAAATCATTCTTGAAATTTAAATGTGCAATTTTTTAACAACAAAAATGCAGCACACATTGATGAGCCTTTATTCTGCAGCTTAGGTTGAAAGGTGTTTTTTGACCAGGTGCATGATTGCTAGCAAAAAAACTCAAGACTTCAGACATGTAATTGGATTGATTATCTGTAATGCCAACTAGAGTTGGCACTAGAGTGCACTTAACACAAAAATGGCTGCCACATAGCAGCAGATGGGAGGTGGAAAAAAGAATGGCTTATTAGTTGATTACCAAAGTTAACAATAAATACTAATGAGACGTTTTTCATCCTTAAGCCTCCCAAATCCAAAAGAACAATAAAAAGAACAGTTGCTATTTTTTGCTCCCTCTTAAAACACCTTGTAATTTAAAACTGGTTGTAGGTATAGTGCAATTATGAATGCTATAATCATTGTACATACATCTATATATATATATGGCAGCATCCATATTGGCTTTGTAATCATTAATTTTTGGCAAATTGAATGTGCTGTATTGATATGTATCTATGTAATTGTATTGTATGTCTTATAGCTAATTCACATTTTAAATAATGTTATTTTATTTACTTTTTTAAGAGAGAAGAATGTAAATTTTGTCAGTTTATTTCTGACTAGGGATTTGTTGTTGTTTTTATTTACAAAACAAAATACTATAGTACAGAGCGGTACTAGCATCATGCTGTATAAAATCATTTGCACATTCCTGAGTAGAAGTAAATTGGAGACACCAGGACAGAGATGATTCACATTCAAAACAGTGCTCAAATCTTGTCAGGGCTTTATACAGCTGTAGAAAACAATCCTATTTAGAAGAACTTATGCCATTATATCTCATATTGCAACATAAGCTTTAAATATAAATTTAATTTTTATTTGACTGATTTGTATTAGGTTACTTTTACTTTTCTAATAGTCTTTATTGGAAAAGTAAATTCAGAGATATTTGAAACCACTGTACGTAAGTACTAATGCATATATGCTATTGCCCTAAAAATACCATAGTAATATGCAAAACATCAGATCAATCAATTAGTCTTTCAGAAACTGCAGGAAACCTTAGGTATAAAAACAACAACCTAAAAGTCACTATTGTTAATGATTTTAAGGAGTTAAAGTGTTTTATTTAATGAAGCTAAAGCAGGTAGATGTAGATTATAAAAGGTGACACTGACATTCTGAATAGGGGATCAGAGCAGTGACTCTTTCTTAAATACAGCTTAACAGAATTGGTTCTGATCATGCTGTAAATGCAACAGACCTTGTTTTCACAGTTCCACTGTTGATACTATCCCTTTTTAAAATCTGGGAATACATTGCTCACACTGGATTCAGTGCTATAAATGGAACTGTAGCCAAAAAAAGAAGGGAAAAAAAAAAAGAAAAAAAAGAGAAAAAAGAAAAAAAAAAAAAAGAAATACAGCAAAACAAAAAGCCACACCAGAGAGTGGTGTCTAACAAAAGTTTGGGGGTTTTCAATTTGTTTTTTTTTTCTTATGGGATATGGGGAGGGGGAGAAGGAAATGTGGTTCCAAGTTTTGTATAAAAACAAAACAGAAGTTTACTCATGCTTTATAGTTATATTGTGATTGCAAAAGTTTTCAAGAGTGTGTGCCACTGGGCTATTTTCTGGTATTTTTTAGGTGAGTTGAACCTGTGGCAATGTTTAGATCATTTGAGCATGTTCTGGAAAAAAAAAATTCGGCATGCCAAGGCAAGCTTTACATGAATCACCTAACACAGCATTGCAGTATGACAGTTTACAAAACATTTTCTTTTTAAATAACACAGCTGTTCCCACTTGTAGTATATTCCGTTGTGGTGGTGGTGGTGGTGTTGCTGTTGTTTTAATTGGTGGTTTCTACTATGCCTTATAGTGCTTAAGTCCAGAAGTTTGTGCCTCTAACATGAAGCTGAAGGCAAAAACATCAAGACAGAAACCCTTTTAAGTTTGCCAAAATGATGTGTTTTCTCTGAATGTTATAAATGGGGGAGGAGGGAAGGAAAATGTCTTGGGAACCTGTGTATTCTAAATGTTCACTAGCACAAGAAAGCTGTAATACATGTTTTACAGAAACCTGGAACTTGCCTTTTTCACAAATTAACTGGCGCTGTCCTTACAGATGTAGGATTATGCAGCTGTAAGGGCAGTTTACTTTTTATAATTCAGTCTCTTTTGATTGTCAAGGTGTATGGACTGTACTTTTTAATCATACTGCCACATGATTGTGAATCACTTTTTAAAGTCTGAAAATGGAGAAGAGACTTTTAATGCTGGATAACAGTCAGAATTGACTGCATGATTTGCAAAAACTCTAAATGGGGGAAAAGGGCTGCATATAGATATTGCTAGACTCCCAGCCTTGAGTTGTAGGGTGCAGAAGACTTTCAGATCACTCAACCTCATGACCCTTTCCTTGTTAAACATTCTTCACAAAAGAATGAAATATTAGGAGAAAAAAAGGACATGTTTAACCCACATGAAAAAAATAAAATTTAGACATTAAATTTATTACATGTGCTGCTATTCTTGGAGCTCTGTGCATAGTTATCCTGCAGACTATTATATTAGTGAACTAATGAAGTGTTCACAGCCTATTAACAAGGCCTACACATGACCTACCTCTAGTTAAGAGATCAGTAAAGTAGGTGTGTTTTGGAGAGACCGACATAAGTAAGTTAGAAAATTTAAATGTCCTAGTATTAAATTATCCATGGTATTTTAGAGATTGACACTTTTGCAAATACGGTCCCTCTTTTGACATAAACCAAAAATGCTAAAATTTAGTAGACATTAAACAACTAAAGCCTGTCCAGCTTGTTAGTTTAGAAATCTTGCAAAAAAAATACCTTTGGTTTGAGAAGTGGAGCTACTGATATTTCCTCTGATTTGCCTTTTGGTTATCGATAGCATTTTGAGTTCTGTCAGTCAAAGAAGAAATTTTTCTACCTAGTCAATACATTGGGGTCACATTTTAGATGATTAAAGAATTTTACTGTAAGTTTATCTTGAGCTTTTTCACAGTAGTCATGGTGCAGGTAAGAAAGGAATAGAGATTTTGAAAATAGTGTCAAAAAATACATCAAGTTTAATGTAAATCAATTGAAGTTTTTTTTCTCTCAAAATGCAGTTCAAGCTGATTCCTCATTACCATGGTGCAGGAAATCCTTCTTTGACCAGTTTTTAATTTTTTTTTCTTTTAAGGAAGGAGTGTCAGATGCATTTTAAAAGTATTTAAAAATAACATTTGCTGTTCTAAAGTGTCACTTAAATGCATGTATTGTGTGTTGCTTGAGGGACAGAAATAGTTTTTTTGAAAAACTAATATTGTACAGTTACTGCCCCTCAAAAATGTTGCTGGTTAAAAATACAGTATTTTTGGCCACATCTTCGTACTATAGCATCTTCATTCCTTGAAGTTTAGTTTTTCTGAAATATTTGGGCTTACTGTTCTCCCAAAATGTTTCTTATTATGGTGAATGTTGGATAGATATATTACTCCAAAATTACTTTTTAATTATACGTGCTCTGTCATCATTGTCTAAATATTAAAATTTCCAGAATATCTTTATTACAGCCAGATGTTCAAAACTTTTTGTGTTTGTTACAGTGGAGATGGTAATTTGACAGTATTATAAAAGGTTTGGGGTTATTTGGCTTGTGTACAAGGAAACTCAGAAGCATGAGAGAAAAGAAATCTATGCCTCAGGAAAAGAAAACTCAGACTTTGCAGACAGTGAGGCAAATTTCTTAAGGATTTTGGATGATTGCAGTAATACTACAAGAGCAGTGTGTTTCTTAGATACTTTTGTTCACCTTTGTCATGATAGGTGTAACAGCAAGAGGCCTCTGTGCTACTTTGCAGCAGTTTGACTCATACCTGGTCAACAGTCAGTGGATCTCAGATCTTCATTACTGAAGAAATAGTATTTCAGACAAGTTGCAAAAATCAGTTTGATCTCTATTAAGTGAACAAAACAGTTTAAGTAAGATTCTTGGAGTGCAAACAGTTTACCTAAGCAAGAACTAGAGTGAATGGTTCCTCATTTTTCTTTCCAGTTGCAGAATGTATGGGAGAAGGATCAGTCACTAGGGAAGGATTTATTTTGTGTCTGTGTCTCAGTGAAGATAATGTCAACAAAATACAGTGTCAGTTGTGACCTTTAGATACGTGAAATAGATGTAGAAACTGTATCTGTGTGTTAAGTTGTGCATACTCGTGATTAAAACCTTACATCAGATACTACAATCATCTCACCCAGTTACCAAGCACTTTGTAGGATACTGTCCCAAACACCTAGGAGTTCCAGAATAAACTGCCACAAAATACACAATTTCCAGATCCTCAGGAGCACACCTCGTATCAGTATCTGATACGAAGGCACCAGACCCCCTCTCACAGCTCATTACAACCAAAAGGATCTACCCTCCAAGACCTCCTCTCATCCTGGTTTTCATCTGCTGGGAGCTTTCCCTCTCCCTTATGTCAGCCCTGCTGCTTTGCCAATGAACTGGGTGAAAAAAACCCCACCTTATTTTTGCTCTTCTTGCTTGGCTGCTTTATTAGTCTTAATTTTCAGGAATTTCAGCCAATTTGGCTGAACAATGGTTCCAACAAGTGCTAAGCTGACCAAGTGGAAGAGATAGGATTTTGTGGCCAAGAGGCTTAGAAATGAGGAAAAAAGGGAGTACCACTTTCCTCCCTGTAAAACCTAGTCCTAGTGCTGTAGTATATAAACCCCTTATTTTATGCACTTTGTGGGCTGTTAGCTATTCTGGCTTGGAAGTGTTGCACTTTTCACTTTCAAAGGTCTTGATTGCATACTTATTCTGAAAAAAAAAAAAAAAAGGAAATTATAGAACAAGGAAAACTCTTGCTCCCCTTTAAGAATCACAAATTTCTTAACTCTTACTAAATGTACATGGACTAAATGCAACTAGTCAGACTGATGCCAAAAAGTCAAACTTAGTGTTAAAGATGGAAAAATACAAAAATTGGACTTTTATTCATCTCACCAAAAAAAAAAAAAAAAACCAAAAAACCAAAACAACAAAGCAAAACAAAAACCCAAACAACCCAAAACTAATTCTTTTCCAATAAGATCTAAAAAGAAAATGTTTTCTATCCTATTTAAAATGCTGTGTTGCTGGGCATGACATTCAAGGTTTACTGTGTCCTTGTCCAAGGCACTTCTTTCTCCACAGTCATCTGTCACATTCATTAATTGCTTCCTGCCATCTGAAGAAAATACAGTATTGCTTTATATATGTGCACTCTGGAATACTTTCTGATCCTTGTGAATTAAATGTAAATTGGTCTGGTAAAATTCAACAACTGATGATGTGTAGTACAGCTGAAGAGGAGCGCACTTTCTGCTTAATCTTGTTCCTCCTGCCATTTTGTTCTGGTTAAGTTTTGGTGTCTTTCCTTTATCCTGTTTGCCGCAAAGAGAAAGTTTCTTGACATACCAGATTCAATTCTGGTAGTCATTACAGAATTGAACATACTGGCTGCATTAAGGACAAATTGTGAATAAGAACGGCTTCAGAAGGTTCCTGTAATCAGGGGCAGATCGAATTAGCCTTTTGGACAGGCATTTCAGAAAACAAAACTATAACACTATAGTTGGAATACAGTCAATTGAAGGATGTAGTAGGCAAACATGGGCCAAATTATGCCATTTTAGTATGTTATTTTGCATTGTCAATAGAGAGGTGTTTGCTAAGATGTTGCTGAAAATTTGCCTTTTTTCCTGCAGTCCTGTATGAGGTGGTTAATGCAATGATCAGGCTGGCACTCAACTGAAGAGGTGCATTACTTTGACAATAAGTTCAAATGTATTCTTGCAGAGACTATTGCATAAGATTACTTTATATGATGCTAACAACGACAAAAAAAAAGATTACTTGCATGCAGTAAATATTTAAGATATTGCACTTTTATACATTTATTATAAAGAGGAATCACTCCCTCCCTAAAAATAAAATTCCATTTATCTCACAATGAAGTATCTGGAGTCTCTTAACAATTGTCAGTTACTTGTGCACACAAGTGTGATTATTTTATACTAGAGGTTAGTTAATCTGCTGTCACATGCTGCAGAATACTTGGTTTATTTCAAGTGCTGATTTTGGAAAGGCAGAATAATGTTTTTATCAGTATCTTGGTGACTACTTTTCTCAGCATGTTTTTAGGAGAACCCTCACAGTTACTGATAAGACCTGATTTATTTTAGCTCAAGAAATTAACTGATTTAGGATTCATTATCAAGATTTTTCTTCAAGTGCTTTAGAACTTCACTGTTTTATCTCACTTTGCTGAAGTTAAGCAACCTGAGTGTAATTGAGAGGCAAAAGACTAGATATAAACATAGTGAAATTTGATACTTCCCTTGCATAATAATCTTTTAACATAAAAATCAATTATATGATTATAATTTAGCTGATTGAGCTATTCCTCTTGAATTGCAACAGGCTGTGGTGGTACTAAGAAGAAATCAGTTTTCCTTATATACATAGTCATATTATTCAGATTCTTTACAAGATGTCAGAAATGTTCACATAATGTTATGACTAATACGTGTAAAAACAGCTTAATTGATTTCCAGTATTATTTAATATGGTCTAGAAATTGTTTGAATCTCTTGTAAGAAATTATAGAAATGGTGCTACAAGTGGAAGATTTCTGTGATTATGGATTAAACAATTCTCTTTTGATACATATTCACACTTATACATGCTGATTTTATTTCTGCTAATACGAAACAAAAGCAACTCCACTGAAGATAGCAAAACGTAATCCTCAGTTAAAAAGCAGAAGAGCAAAATATTATATAGCTAGAAGGTAGATACAGGGCTTAACCTAGATGATTGTGTACAATGTAAATGAGCACAACAAACTTCCTAAGCAGAGAAAAGTTTATGTAAAGTGAAAAACCATTTCACTTTTATTTAGGTGACTGTTCACTTGTTCAAGGTTAATAGAAAAAAAACCAAACTGGGTTTGAGATACTTCTATTAGCATCTCTCTAAGAGACTTCTTTAAACATTTTGCGGTACAAAGTAATGCAGGTTAAAAGTTCTTTCTCCATTACTCTGATGTGGAAGAGTCAAGTAATACTCACAATACATACATTGCAGGGCACTTAAACAGATGCCTCCAAATTGCAGCAGAGGGGATAGTGTAATGCTGCAAGGCATGGAAGGCAAACCTTACATCCCCAGTCATGCAGATGAAAATGATTTTGCTAGTTTACCTGCAAAATAAACATAATTTAATTATTTTGTTTGTCTTCTCAGTAGGAAATATTATTATGGCTTCAGTATCCTAGCACATAGTCTTTTTAATTCTTTACTCTTCAATTGTTCTAATGGAAATAGGAAAGAGTGGTTGTTTTATCCTAGGCTACAAAAACAACTTAATTCCCTTCCTGAACTCTCTGCCATTAAATGTCCTGGTGTGCTGTCTTTAAAAGCCATGAATATGACTTTTATTTAGCCTTCTATTGCACAGCAAGCAAAAAGACGGGTCCTAATCATGAGAAATTAATGAAAGGGCTGACAAGTTTAGCTGCTGCAGATTCATTTTCTGCAATCTATTCATATTTTGCTTTCAATAGTTCTGTGACCAACACTGTTTAGGAGAAGGAAAATAGTTTTCCTTGTCTGACTGGAGGTCTTTTGAGTAAAAATTTGATTCCACTAACATCTGTGAAAAAGAAATCTGCTTCTCAGAAGAGGCTTCTTTTACAACTGGTTGTCTGAAATTTCCAAACATTAACTTGGTAGTTGAAGATCTGTAAGTGACAGAGGTTGAAGCATTAAAAGAAAGTGTGTATTTCCATCCCTTAGGCTGACAAGGCATTATTTAAAATGCTTATGGGTATATGGAAATTGCTATTCAGTGCACAGCAGTCCCCTTGGCCTGTTGTGTCACCTGTGAACCCAGGGCCCTAAAGAATGGAAGTTTTAACAGAAAGTCGTTGTGTCTGATGTTTCTGCATTCAAAGCAAGAGCAGATCTGCTGCTGCTTTAGTGGAATAAAATTTCTCTATGACAGAGACACCTGTTTTCTTCCTTCTCTGTGTCATTTTCATTTAAAAAAAAAACCCAAAACAAAACACAACAACACCCCAACAAACAAAACCTCCCGGAGGAGCTGGGAAGGCTAATGACAACCTACACACACACTCCAGACAACAGTTTTCAGACATGTTGTTTGAGCCTACGAGTGCCCATTAGGTTTACAAATACGACCACTGGCTGTTGACATTGAGCCTGTAATTACATCAAGCCTGTAATGTCGAGGGGATTCAATTTGTAGTATCTAATACGTATGTACTGTCCTTTAAGAAGATGCCTTTCTCAAGTGGCAAGAGAAGAAGTAGGTAATGATAGATGGCCATTAACCATGCACTGAGATCTATGGTGAGAACAGGCAGGACACCGGATGGTGAAGTATCCACAGACCGAAGGTACTGGTGCAGGAGGAGGGGACTTTCTTATTGCAGAAAACTAGTTGAGTAACTACTTATGCTCAGGCCAAAAGTACACCGGCAAAACAGCAGTGTGGAATACATCATACCACTTAATAAAAATCCCTTTGAAAATAAAAATGGTAAAGTCTGAGGCATTTTGTCAAGACTTCAAGGCTGTCATTAAAGAAAACACAAGATGAGAATATATCTGTGCATATCTGTGCATACCTGTGCACCTCCTCAGTTCAGGAGCTGTGACATTTGGAAAATGGAGTATATAAATAATGACATTAAGAATTCAATACTAAGCCAATGGCAGGCCACACAATTTTACTTCTTTCACCAGAGACAGGTACAAATGCTTTTAAGTATATTTTTCTATTTGTACATGCACATTTTTATTGGCATAGCAAGCATATCCAGACGTTTCATGATGTCTGAGAGTGCCATAGTCTTACAGATAATGCTTACCTATGTAAAGAATTTTCAGAAACTTATTGTAAAACCATTGTAATTTCATAGATGTCAATGAAAACTACAAATTGTTTGTTTGTTTGGGGGAGTTTTTGCGTTAAATTAAACAAGTTTATTTTAAAGATGTTTCCTACAAGAGCCTGACTTTCTTCATATTTTATGTCTAAGGACAGCTATGGTTTTGCTGCTGGCTAAAGGGGATTAGGTTTCACAGAGTATAATGATTATAAGGAAATCATGAACGCTGTGGTCGAGAGACCAGAAGTACCTTGCGAGAGCGAGGCGCCTATCCTGACTCTGCTTCCTTGCCCTCTCCAGAGAGGAACGGGAGGCAGGAGAAAGTGGGCCAGAAGCTTCCTGGCTGGGGCTCGTGGCAGGCTGAGGAGGAAAGCCGGAGCTGCCCGTGCGGTGCTGCCCGCGGGGGGCGCGGCTGGCCGGACACACCGGCGGGCGGGCGGGCGGGGGCGCTGGGAGCTCGGCTCTTGGGCCCGACCGCCCTCTGATCCCGCTCTGCCCCACTGCCGCTCGCACGGCAGCCCTCCTCTCCCTGCACACCAGCC